>JAMZAV010002083.1:0-117471 GCA_024449915.1 Sweltsa coloradensis
CATTTCTCACTATTTTGACTACCACTTACGGTCTTTTAAAGCATCAGTGAAGAAAGTTTGGTCTGGATTATTTTTCGAGTAGATGAACATTCTCGATTTACAGAAGTATAAGTAGTATTGGAATGTACTCGGCAACAAATAACCATCACCGGAGTTTCCTCCTACGTTCGTCTTCAAGTGTGGCCTGTTCGATTGTGATCGTCGACGTCGGTAGCCGAGGCAGCAGCTCTTGGCGAGATTCGAAACGAATAGAACAGCCATTAACTCGGCTCTGTGTCAACAAGAGTCCCAGGGGGCGAGCAGCCCGCAAAACAAACCCGCCGCAGTCCTTCAGTAAATACACAAGCTGATCAAAGGAATGTTCGAGACAGAGGGAGAGAAAGTATTCCGGTTGACTTTTGTAGCCTCGCTACTTTGAATTGCAAGGACGTGTTGATTAAACTAAACCCATCCACTTGAGTTTTGTAATAGCTTTGTATTCGTATTGTAATTGATATTGCGTTGTTCATTATCACTAGTGTATTTGTATTTGTCCATTGGTACCTATATGTGTACCAAGTATACATGCCCATGCCCATGGGTTGTTGTAAATACATAAAAATAAAAACTTCAGAAATTTATCGGAAAATTTAATGAAAATCGTAAAGCAATGTAATACCAGTACAGCTCTTAAACTTATTAGTCCACCATGTCTTAATGGCCAGCTTACACTTGTAAAATAAATCTTTTTAAAGAGTAATAATTATTTCTCCTCCGTATACTTTCCAGCAAGTTTATAAAATGGCGTCAACTCGTTTAGACGAATACATTGGCTCTTCACCATGTTCTACCCAGTCTTCACACGTTGTAATCATGTATCACTGTACATAATTTTATTTGTTTCATTTTCTCTGAATCTGTATCTACAAAAAGAAATATTCGTGGTGAAACGAGAAACAAAAAAGTATCAGAGTCTTCTAGCTCGAAGGTTGTGTGTTCAATTACTGCTAGAGACAATCTTAGAGAAGAGTTCACCGAGTTCTGTTCAGTCTGGTGGACATTATTTCTCCTTACTTTCTTAGAAACCTTACGTATATCCAGCTAGTTGTCTGGTGTAGATAAGCAGCTGTTCTGTGCAATGTGCACCCTACATCGTAAACTTGTTTGTGCATTTCCTGCAAAGCTAAAACAAACATGAGGCGCGTCACCACAACAAATGCAAATCTCCAAGCGTGTGAACTCGTCATTGCATCATTCACAGCCACGTACAATAACATTGCACTGCTGAATGCTTGTTGCAGTTCCTCAGGTATTTTTATCTTCCTCACAGGTGCTTTGATATAAACTAGCCGAGTAGTATGTGGTTAGGTATGTGGTGCCAAGTCCCGCTCTGCTGAGACTACATGTTGCATGTTTAACTTATGAAGGCGCCAGGCTACTCAACATGGATTTGTTTCTAGTCGTGAAACTGTAAAAAATTAACAGATAACGATAAAATAATGTAATATATAAAACAGATGCGTCCGCGGTTTTTTTCACATTGACCTTCAACAAATAGATACAGAATGTTTTATAAACTTTTGCGTCAATGGGCGTTGCTTGTCTCCTAGAAAAGTGTAGTTTTAAATACCCGGCACCTCCACCAAAGGAGAGCGGAACGTTGAAAAACCGTGGTATAATTACGGTAATCTCTATTTTGGTTACTCCCGTATCGTGTTTACTATAAACTTAGTGTCAAAATATTTCATTTTTGCGTCGAATGAAAAATAATGCTAATGGTGATACTGGTTTGGTGGAAGAATGATCACAATTGAATGAAGACCGCCATTTTTGTTGTTTATGGATATGCACTGAATTTGGTAACAAAAAAGTTTTATCTAATAGCTTATTGACCCAGAAAGTAATAAAATACACATGCAAAACAAAAAACAGGGTGTCTAAAACTTTGACCCGTAGTCAAACATTCCTCAGAGCCAAATAAGTTAAATAAATAGCTCACTGGAGTAGGAAGTTGGTAGACTTATGAATCGAATGCGCCCAAAGTATTAACCCAAATATCTTAATTGCTTAGGGTCAATGGCTGACAATGTGGTTATTGATTCAAACTAGCATCATGTCGATTATATCGTCACTGTTAAATATTTTCCTCGTTGACATAGGTCAAACTGTGAATAACCATGTCAAACTTCATTCAAGTGTAATCATATAAACGTTTTTATAAAACCTAGGACTATATATTAACAGAGTCGATAGAGAATGTTTCCCGTTGGGGAGGTCCTCCAACTCCCTATACCGCCCTGGGTTAAATAAAAAGTCGGTTTTTTGGCGTTTGGAATCTAACGTTCCGCGCGACATCTGTTGACGATTGATGGAACTACTTCAATAAAACTACGTCACTTTTCTACTAGTAGTTAACAGTCGATGACGACAAATGCGGAAACGTCAAATATTAAATACGATCGAATGTTGGCGAATGTTTTGGAGTAAAGCAAACTATCTTTATTGATGAGGATATTTCTGATGGAGTTGACCTAAGCTTAGGACCTAGGCCGACAATATGTATTGTTCAAGATTTCGATTTGAATGCCAAGGGCGTACTTACGTCTGAAAACTGTATTGTAGCCTTGGCCTAGGCTACACTTACGTCCGTTAGGCTTGAACAAGACATATCTCAAATTATTTCGCACGAAAATGTCAGTGACGCCTGCGCAACACTTTATAGTACAATAATAAATCAAAAGTAAATCGTTTTAAAAGGCTAGGGCCCTGGGCTAATATAATTGAAATAAAATTGAAGTTTGACGTTTCGTCTGTTGTTTTGTTTATTGCATTGTCACTGCATATCGATAATCTACTGACCGTATTTAGCGTGCAGTGCTTTTATTAGTTTCTATATTTAAGCCGCCCTCAGCGCGCAGAGCGTTAGATTCCGTTTTGACTTGGGAGTAAGGAGACCTCCCCAAAGGGGAAACTTCTTTATCGACTCTGATATTAACTGAACGTATTCAAAAAACCACAAACCTTATTAGTTCCCAGCGATCACAATGAGGATGGGTCAAACTTATTGTTAAAACTGAATTTATTAGTTTGCGTAGGTTAAACTGAGATCACAAAAACTGACATTTTAATCCCAGCAATCCGCTAATATTTCATTATTACTACCACAATAACTATCATTTAGTTAATTGGTAGTTGGCAAATATAACAAGATTGTGAGTTCTTAATTAAGATTGATGAGCTTCTTAATGACTTTTCATTCTACTGAGAGGGTTTCTATACAAAGCTTCGTTTGCTGTCTAACAAAGAGTGTAACCGTATGAAAGTATATTATTGAGGTGAGGCACATTCGTACTCGGCTCCATGGCAAGTGCAGAGGTGGATATATATCTCCAGCAAGTAGTAACTCCTAGTGTCAAGTGTCCGACTGTGACGGAGATGGATCGGAACGCGATTTATCGTAATAGAATAGATTATCAACAAGAAGTTGGCACTCTAGATTTCAGTTTAGTTGTCAGAATTGCAGTTTAGTTTTCAAGCGAGGGGCTTTTTACTTATTCCAAACTGACACTGGGATTTGCTACCACCAAACCAAACAAGTAGGACAAAGTAGATAGTGATATCAAGGACAGTTTGACGGCAGGTAGAAAGTGTGACATGAATCGACAAGGGATGTTTGATCATAAAACAAGAAGACTGGAATAAGTAAGGAAATACAAAACATTAGAGGAGAGACGATACAAATAAAATTTGTGTTCCGGGAAAAATTCAAAATATCAGTTTTGGATCAAGGCCTTTTACACTGTTCACACCAAAATATATTTGACTTCCGATAGTGTTCTAGAAGAAAGATAATCAAAAGTATATTAAAATTAAATTTTTAAAACAATTTGCATTAAAAAATAATATATATTTTTATTTTCATAATATTATCACGAAATTTGAGACATTGTATTGTTTCTCAATTTCATTAATCGGGAAACATTCCCGTAGGTGTAATTGATTTTATGTAAATCAATCCAGAAATTAAAAAATCCATCTCCCAATCTATTCAGATCTACAAAGCACCAACAATTCAGATATTTGAAGTTAACCGTCTCGGTAGCTTAAGGGTAAAGCACTCGACCGGCAGCCGGGAGACCGGGGTTCGATACCTCGCTGAAATGTGTTTAAAAAATTGATTTACATGATATTGTATTGTTGTTGTAGGTTTTCTTCTGTTTAAATAGGATATTTCTATCACAACGGGTTTAGCAATGAAGTTGGCGTTCGTTGTCCTTCGCCAGTATCCACCAATAAAACATTTGATAAACAAACCAGATTAAGATTAAGATGTCGTGGAGGCGCCTTCGTTCATTAGAAGATCGCTACCTACTAGCTTTATCGGTTCGCATTCTTTATTTATTATGTGGTTCACTTTATTACTAGACGTGCTTTATTTATATCTATTGGATTTGCAAACGTTCTCGGGAGCCAAGAGCTGTCGGAAAGTTCTGCTTTCGCCACGAATAGTTTCGTGGACATATTAGCGTAATATCTTTCTGCAGGACTGTGTAGGGAGACTGTAGGCAATTATTTGAATCATGTTATGCACATGTTCAATACATCATATGTCCATTCAATTTTCTTCGTTAAATTTATTCACATTGAACTGTTTAGTCATTGTTGTTATTAGATTTTAAAAAGCCTAAGGTCAAGTTATGTCCACGTGTTCATCTGCCCTAGAGATGTGAATAGTTTGATTATCTATATTGTATAATAAGAACCAATAGATTATCTCCTAACCGACGGTGATGCAGCAAAACTTATGAACTTAATTATACCCTGTCCAGTTCTTAGCTCTTGGGCACAACCCCGAAGAATATAACATAATTTACCATCCTGTGTGTGGGTGTAGCATCGTCTGGCAACTGAAATATGAGCCCTAACTACAACTGTAAAGAATGTCGAGAGCAGACGAGTTAAAAGAGTTCTCACTGTGAAATCTCGGCTTCGAATGACAAGTAGTCGTCTGCACACCGCCCTCGAACAATGGCTACATCTGAAACAAAGCCAGATGGCTGTGGAGTGCGCGGCGCCGAGAACAATATGGCTCCCTCCCAGACTACCTGTTGGAGGGAGGGGTAGATTGGGTTACGAGTACGACCCCTTCACGTTTGCATCTGTTTAAAACGCAAAGTGAGGTTTTATTCGAGGTGGACTGACTGGCACAGATCTTGGTCTCTATGGAATCTCAAGGCTGAACAACTGGCTTCGGAACACCCGATGGCGCTTCTTTGTACCGGCTGATGCAGCTTCAGGGCGCTAGGTGATTAATGACTAGCCTAATTTCGAAGACGAGGAAGCTAACATCGCTGCTGTGGTCTCATCCTTTCAATCCTTGATACCCAGTTTCTTTGGGGTCGTTTTATAGCTTTCATTCCAGCGTAAGTTTTGATTTTAAGCTGCAGTTTGATCCTCCTCTTTCAAAACAAGGTTCTTACTTTCCATGAACATTCCACAATCACCGTAACAAAATAGTTTTCAGTATTGTTTTCATTGCTGATAAAATAAATATTATTCTTTAATTGAATGTTGTGTACCTTGTATTGATCAGCTGTCTGGAACCCCGTAGTCATTCAATTAACTTGACCAACCATCGATCTATTTTCATAAATAGCGACTGAATGTAATATTATCCCATGAAATATTAATCTAATTTAATCTAGGTTTCAAAAACTTGTTAGTCTTTTTACTGAAAAACAGATAGGGCAAACATTTCATTTTACCCGAACTCCATTTTCGTTTACATTCATTAATACGTTTTTATTTCCTCTAATCCAGATTTTCGATTTTTTAAATTTCATTCCATGCTTCCCCAAGCGTTATGAGAGACAATGAAAACAAAGACCACGTCCAACCCAAAAATAACAACGCTGGTATAATTAAGATCAATACACCCTTCTGGCTGTTTATTTATGTTATTTTACCGTAATGAATAAGTGAAATTGTTCCAGTAGATTTGTGCCACTTGTAAAGTATGTGGCTGCATCGGGTCGGTGTATTTGCATACAATGCAGTAGCGAACCACGGGACTAGGATTATAGTGTCGTATATTATTGAGTAGCGAATTGAACCACGAGCATCACATACGAGGCCAGCACGGGCGGGGCTCAGTCTATAGTTGGAGAGCCCGAGGAAAGTATAATACTCACTTCGTTTAATCGAGTTATAATAGCTGTGTCGTCGAGTGTTTAGTGCGGTTGTCTTAGCCAGGTGTATACCAGACAACATCCATCATCTCGAGCACCATATTTGCATTAGAAGAGACGAAAAACAACAAATTAAAATAAAATACCCAGTTGGAAGTATGCGCATTTCAAACTTGCATTACTACTTATAGGAACTAGAAGGATTTCTGGCCAGTACCTGATTTAATAATTGTAATTATCTTGTCCACGCAAAATGTTAGTTTATATACATAAGTTTATCTAAATCAACAAACAGGATTTAGAGTTAACTGATAGGCGTGGAATATCACAGCTATTCTAAAGATTTTGCATTTGATTCGCATTTCTTGTTTCATTTATTGAAATTTGAAATTTTAAGTAGATTTGTGAATGTATATGAAACCACAACTTATATAAGTATTGTTGTATACGAAGTACACTCGTTCCATATATGACTTGATCCGCAATCCGCTTGAGCCATAGGGAGGACAATATAGAGCAACGAGAGCTCTATCTAGTAACAGGGGAGGTTTGGGGCAAGGGTGGTTTACCTCCAGTGAGTGTGATTCCAATTATGGAGAAAGTCTAATCGTTGGTCTCCGGAGTTAGGCCACCTCACAACACGAGCTGGGTAATCTCCCTGGTAGCTAAGCTAACCAGGCCCGGCAGAAGCTTCTAGCCCTCGGATGAAACTGCTGCTTCGGGTTGGGTTGGTGTAGGTCAAAGTTGCGCCGAGCTTTACGTAGAGCTGACCGTCTCAGAAGCAGCTTCGCCCGTTCGTCGTTCACGCTACAGTCTTGCGTCGTACTTATCCTTATTACACACTTTTAAAAACCGTACGTCCATTAACTTGCATTGCAAAAATAACTGGTGACATTTTGAATAGATTGAAATGATATAAAAATGTGACCGGGCTGGTTAAGTCTAAATTACGAACCAATGTATTTATAAATTATGTGAATGCAATGTGTATGCACGTTGGCCCAAATAGTTAGCGTACTTTATTCATGATCATTGCAGAAGGTCCTAGGTTCGATTCCCGCTTCAAGCAGAAGTGTTTTAACTATGATCTAAGGATTCCTTGTTGATGATGGCGTCTTGAGTTTTTATTTCAATTACCAGTCCCTGGTTGGGTCGATGACGTCAGTATGTTTGGACCCTTTAAACATGAAGCCCTCCCCAGAAAACAGATGAGTTACTGAATTGGTAGACTCCAATCCATTTTTAGAGGGACCTTTTAGAGGGCGCACAAACATTTTGGAAAAAATCTCATTTAAAAAAAATTGTTGTTCCAATTTATTTTTTTCTATCTTGTTAATCGCATAGCTAGTGTGAATTCTAAATTTATAATCCAAAATTCAAAAGGGTGGAAAGGAACAAAACCGAGAGAAATTTAGAAAATCTCAGCAATTTCAAAACAGGCTAACATGCTCATTTTTTAAACCACAGAAATGTTACTCATGATATGGTAAAAAAGGATAAAAACGTATTTCCATCCAAACATAGAAATTAAACGTTAAATTTAAATTAATGTTGTACATCAAATACAAAATTTGCCAACATTTTTTTATAACGCCACAAAAAAAGTATCGAAATTATAAGAAACAAATGACAGTTACATAATATTGTACCCTAAGAACTTGAATTCCTGAAATAAATTAAATGGTACTCCAATGGTTAAACGAGAATAAGCCTAAGTATAAGCTTCTGTTATGTTTTGCTTTTGAATTTAATTAATTCAAAGCATAATCCTTCTTTTTAAATCTGCCTAACTTGTTCGTTAGTCATTCAAAGACTATCCGCGTCGCTCGCGCACCTCTAAAACAAAAGACAATCAATCATACGTACAACAACAAGTGTTTGGTGCAAAGTAGAATAGGGCTGCACACTTTGAGTTTGAGCGACAGCCCCCGTGTGTGGTCCGGCTAATTGGGTGTCCACCCGGCCTAGTGCAATTAGGAAGGAGGACGGCGATATATAAATTAGCTGACTACCTAACCGGAAGTTAAGAATCTCTCAGATGAGCGCAGTGGACGCTCGTGCCAGGACTGTGGCGTGTTGTGGGTGGTAGCAGTGGCGGCTCGCCGGGTGAGGCAGTTGAGTCATCTCTCAAGAGTATGATCGTTGTGTACGTTGCTCATACATACACAGGGAGTGTTCGTGTGATTCAGAACCAACGGTGACGTTCAGCTGCATCTGATGTTGTTTTCGAACTCATAATTACGTTTTAAAATAATTCCAACTTAGAGTTGATTTAAAGTTGGTCACACTCGCCGATAGATGGATGTTATTTGCTAGAAACGTGAAGTCATAGGAAACATATTATTTGCTTCTGAAAAGTAGGAGTATTAATACAATATCATCTTTCTAACGTCGAAACATACACGTATAGCATCTACACCAGACATAGATCTTCATTCGAGATAAAATTCATACGATCGCATCAACAAATATAATCTGGAAAACCTCGAGTGCAGTTGCACGACCACTGTGCTGTCATTGCATTGGGATTTAGCTATCAATAACAAGAAATTAACTGAACAGTTGTATTTCTCGCAGATGCTTAGTGTGAATGTATGTTATATTTTCCCCAACTTGTTACCTCCAATAAATATCGATAAGCCGTATTTAATTAAAAGTCCACACTTGCCGAAGCTATTTTATTGAGGATTCAGTTATACAACCCTACATGTGAAGTCTAGACTATAGATGTTGAATCAATGCACAGGGAGGTATCCCGCCTCGCTTTCCTCTATCCCAATCTACTTTGAAACCCATACTAAAACACCGTGAGTGTGTTTTATTACCAAAAGGTTCTTTGAGGAGCGACCGTCTCGATAGGGCGTTATACCCATGCAATCTACAAGGTACGGAGGTTTAATGAGTCCACCCACCCACACCCACCGCCAGAGTGCGGGGCTGGTAACTTGAGGAGGCGACTAAATACCTAATTTGCATTCAACTTTACACTAACTACCTTTTAATAAGGATTATCAACCCCCACATGTGGGCACAAACTACATTAACTTCTGGGAAATTCGATTTCAGACTTGGTAACGTTGTATGAATTTGTTATTTGTAGATTGTGGGCAGGGGTATGATTAGCTTTAAACGTTTTATTTTATGATACGATTACGAATATTGAAAATAATGCGTTACTTGGCAACATTTAAGATAATATGAACTTACGTGGAAGGATGTTATGAAAACACACACTATTTGAAACAACCGATTATAGCACAAGAAGAGCGTAATACAGAGGTGCCGGTAGTTAATAACCTTATACCCTATACATCTAGATATGAGAATAAAAGCATAATAATTAGATTTATTAGACCACGATAGTGGTAGAAATGGAATTGTACTATAGGTTTCACCCCCAAAGAAATATAAAATAAACAGATGATATGCACATATTTTCTACCCACTCATGCAGGAAAATGATTAATGATCTTTAGAGGAGGTGAGGTTATGCTTGATTGCTCAGACGGCTCAAAAGTCATCGTCTACATAATACGTAATAAAAAGTTATTGAAGTCGATTTTATTAAACCAAATCGGACTATCTCTGTCATTATACTCAAATTGAATGCTTTCTGTATTGAAAGCAAAGATTTTGCTCACATGATCAACGAGACACACTTTAGACGCGTTTTATTTCCTTGCGCTCGCATTTGATTACTCCTACTTAGCAAGAAAATATTGCAGATGACACCATTCACCAACGCTTCCTTGTTTTATCGATGTAATTGCCAGTCTAGAACGTGCACTGGAAACTACAGTTTTGCTACCAGTACGTACACCACCGTGGGTGGCAAATCTTGCGTGACATTGTAAATAGTAATACTTCGTTCAAAGTTATTAAATACTGTACTTGCATATAAACGGCAATAAAACCAAGAGATAATAGCCAGTAAAACGTTATTAATAATAAAATTCGCTGGATAATCAAGCGTTTGTAGAACTGCAAGGACGAGTCACGGTCTGTGCGGTTTACTGCTGACAATATAACGTAAGCAGCGCACGGTAGCCGGGGGCGATGCCCTGCGCTCGTGGGACCCCGGACCCCACACGGGTCATAAGTCCCCATTAATTAATACGTGCGTCGTCGCCGCTGCAAAGTATAACCATAGGGTTACGGCAACTACATGCAAAAGTGGTTAATGAGGGAGCTACACGTGTTATTTGTTTAATTTTCACTTTTATTTTGATAATGTCTGCTTTAACTGTGTGAATATAATATGTATTGTATTCTTTCAAATTATTGTAATCAGTTTTAGTTGCTGAAAATTGTTCACAAAGAAGAGCAACAAAATTTGAGCGTGTAAACGACATACACATAATATGTGCAATAAAATACAAACATTTGACCTGCATTTAATACTTTGTAAAAAATCACAAAAGTATTGTTCTTTGTTTTTTAATTTAATAACGTGTCAAATTTTAAATTTAAAAAATCAAATACAAACAAATTATTGCAATGTTCATATTTCAAGAGGTGGTTACACAACATTCAATACAATTCAATAATGAAAGAAAAAACTATCTATCATTATCAAACGCAGTCTTAATGTAACAGCTTAAGGCTATTCCAGAGCACTCTTACCGATATTTTGAAAGTCAACAGAAAATGGCTAAAAGTTGGTTGGAGGAAAGATGAACTTGAATAAAAAAGGGGGGAAAATAACTTTTTTTTGGACTGGACAAAAGCTCCATTTTGGCCATTATATGCAAATTTTGGGTCAATACGATAATGAATGTTCTAGATGTAATACTTAATTTTTAACTTTTTTTTTAAATTGCTTAAACACACCTTTGTCTCTGGACTGAGTACAAGGGAAATAATTTTATGAAATAACTTTTGAAGAACGATTTTTTACGTGTTCCGGTTCAAAAACCTTTTTTGTACCATGTGACAAACAAAATCGAACATCGAACATTATTTTAGAAAATTATTTTCCCTTATACTCAGTCCAGAGACAAAAGGTGTGTGGAAACAATAAAAAAAAATCGTAACTCAAAATTTAATATTGCATCTAGAACATTCATTTTCGTATTGACCCAAAATTTGCCTACAATGGCCAAAATAAAGCTTTTGTCCCGTCCGAAATTTAAAAAAAAAAAAACAACTTCATCTTTCATTCAACCAACTTTCAGCCATTGACTTTCAAAATATCGGTAAAAGTGCTCTGGAATAGCCTTCAGAATATGACAATCAAGAGGTTATGATTCGGTTCCCGATAGAAGTAATAATTACTTTTACAAAAGTTTTCCTAAGTTATGTTTAAAACTATTAAAGTAAACATTAGAATTTACTTTCCAGTAGTTATTGGATAAATCCCGAATATGAATGTGTTTGTAAATTTTAAACTTTTTTTGGAACTTTTCCTGCTTCCAGTTGTCATCCGATCGATATGCAATTTTGCATTGTCAAGCAAGGATATGAACACTCTTCTAGAGTCCAAGATTTGTAAATATCATTGCGCATTATGTACAAATAAATTCCGAAATTTACCAATTTTGATGATTTTACAAAAATCAGAAATCAGAAAAATCAATTTAATTTATTTAGATTTTTTGTGATGCCTCTATAGAAGACTGTATGTACATGACTATAGCAAATATGCAAGGGCTGGTAACAATCCGATAAAAACTGGCTTCAGGAAAAGTTCCAGAAAAAAATCACCGGCATTGCAGACTCTTAACACCATATATTATATTCTCATACTCTATAGGAAGCATCGTTAAATAGGTAGTCCTATGCCAAGTAAGAGACTGAAACGAAGGCTCCCGTAATTGACGAGTGACGCGATTGTAGTGAAATGTATTTTTGTCTGAGGACGTGACATGGCGCACGCATTTAGCTTTTAGCAGCGTAAAGAGGAAGTATAATATTGGAAATCACTGACGAATATTCGATACCATAATGTTTTGAACATCACATCCCCGATATCTACCCACGATAAAACGCTCTACGTTGTGCCCACGTTGTGTTGTATTTGGTCTTATTACACTCCGCAGGCTACAACACTTCGTTATGATTAGCTGAACAGAAACACAGTATTCAACCAAACTACCAGACGGTTAAACCGAACTTGTGACGCAAGTCAAATACTACTCCTGTCATCACCCAATCATCATTTATCATCCGACCGACACGATATCGGTTAAAAATACTGCTAACACTTGCAAATATTGTTTTCTTTATTGAAATCTGCGTGTGTATAGGGCCTAATGATGTATGCAGTGAGATTGTCGATACTGACAGAGATTAGACGATGAGAATAGAACAAAATTTAAACAGTGTAACAGATAATAAATCCATAAACAAGAAATATTACTTTTTATAATATGTTGATGCCAATTGTCAAACGACTGTCCACTTATTTTGGATGGTCCTATAATCATTTAATAAGCAATACTAAGTAGTTTATATTATAATAATTTAGACTGATGAATAACAATTTAACAAATCAACACACAAAAATAAAAACAATACCCTCATAACTAAAACATTACAATAGCTAAATGTGTCCAGTATACACTGACGATTTTCACCGCCACAATTTCAAATAACAAACTCTGATCCCGATAAGAATAGGGTTGCTGTGAAGTCCCCACGCCCACAGCCACAAAACAACCCTTAATTGGACGATTCGCATCAACGTCCACCACGACTGATAATCCCGTTCTTATCTGTCTCCTCGTCTAGTTTGTTCGTCTGTCTGATAGCGAGCGAGCTAGCTACTAGCTAGCCGCCTGACGAAACTTCCTGGGCTGGCAACAATCACCGACGCGGGAGCAATTACCTTATCAACTCTAATCAATCTAGTAGGAGGGGAGGGGGTGCGCCTGTGGGAACAGCTCACTGTTATGTCTTCTCTGAATGCTACACATCCGCCTTATAGCTCGGTTGTGTTTGCTCGCGCGCACGATCAACGTTACGAGGTGAGAGAAAAGGTGTGAGGAGTTGAGTTCTCAGAGTCTAGTTGCATGCGTTCTTACACTCGTGGGACGGGGCATAACGCTGCCCGTCAGTTAAGAAACCCGACGGAACAAACGTCGGACGTCAGTTCAAGGGGTGATCTTCGTGAACATATTATCACCCTCCCACAGGTGCAATCTTAGCGCAATTAACCTTGTTTCTCAGGAAACTCTGTCAAGGGACAATCTGCCTCTTTGAAAGTGAGTAATTGTACTGTGCGCAATGTTTGAGCGAACGACAAATGGCTTATTTATAGGACAAATACCAGCATTAATTCACATTTTGATTTGAAGAAACTTTTAAAATACGCCTAGTCAGAATTCTCGGTTCTGACCATAATTGACTCGCTAACCTTCGGGACATTGATGTACTATTTTTAACTGTAACTAACTCCAGGAATAAGTTTAAAAATCGATTTCTAACAGAACCCATCGTGCCGATTGAGAGAAACATGCGAGAAGTCATTGGGTATTACCGCTGTCAAATTACAGCTAGTACACAATAAATCGCACAGAAATCCGGCCCCTGACTGTTACTGTATTTGGTACCGCTACGCTCCCTCCATGGCACTTTGTATACCTAACTACTTTGGAGGCTAAGCCGGTACTATTATTGTTGAGTATTTCATCAACTGAAATGAGGGGAGACCTTTTTTCATGGGAGTAAAATATAGATCTCTTTTGTCTGCCTTTTGTGAATTCTCGGGAGATTCTTTCAACCTACCATAACCCTACAAATTATTATAAGAATGAAAAGAGGTACAAGATCAAATTCCCACGGCTGTTTTATATGTTTTTAAAAGAAATTGTCGGCGACTTGAAAGTTTCTAGGCGACAATAAAATATACGTATGGGCTCCCTGCGCACTGTAGTCACGAACAGATGGTTGTACTGCTGTGTTATTTCTATCTGTACAGAGAGCAATTTTCTTTTAAAGTGGGTTGTGCTGTCAAAGACTTTTCTGTAACGGTGTTTCACTTTGTACACACATTGATTTTCTGTAGAAAAATTTGAAAAGTTTTAGCTACTCGAGCTCATACAAGTGTAAGAAAATAAGAAATATAAATATATAAAGCTCACTCAGAATATAAAATGCAGCGAGACTAGTAAGTTTTTCCGTTATCATCCCCATAAAGCTTCCGTCAAATTTTCATTCTACTTTTTATTTTTATTAAATTTTCTCTCTAAAAGGATTTTATTCAGCAACGCTGGAGCTCTGGTATCCAAAACTCTTGAATTATTAACGCCAGATTTTAACCTAAACTTGCTATAATCATTAAGTTCGTTGTCGATTTCAGAATGGTAAAATAGATCTAAGATTTTAATTTCAGTATTTTTAGGATCGATTCCTGATGAATGTTGTCGCTATGAACGCAAATTTTTAGTTTTAACACACTTACCGGGACCCTACACAATTTGACTCGTATCTAAACAACTGCTAATAATCCCAGGCTAATTAATAATTATTTCATTTGTGTATGTTCAAGAGCTACAAAAAAGTTTAGTGACAGCGAATTAAAATGATTCTAAAAAAATTGGTTTAAAATAAAGGGTAAGTAATGAAAGAAAGAAAATAATTCGCCTCGCATTCAAATTTTTGGTGGAGGTGCCGGGTACGCTTACCGGTTAAAATACTCTCCGCGTGTTCTAGAATTCAAAATAGGGGAAGTGTGGTTCACAAGTTTTTAAACTTATACACTATCTCCTTTACCCCAGGCTCACCAAAACCATTCTGGTTCATAGAAACGCATGTCAATCGGACGTCGAGTTCCATTTTTGTCATCTCGCTTTCTTATTTTTTTTCTTGTGAGGCTAGTTGGTCTTGTGGTTAGCGTCTCTGCTTCCAATGCAGAAGGTCCAGGATTCATTCCCGCCAAAGTCAGAAGTTTTTAACTTCTGATTCGGACTTAAGTCCATCAGTTCGTGTCTAGGAGTTGTAAACGGTGCGTCTTTGGAGCCGACATAATAAATTCAGAGTTGTTCTGAATCGGCCTTGTTGATTCTGGCGTTGATCCGCGGGTGTTCGCACTGTCCATACCACTGATTGCTATATGTCCTATTAAAAATATCGATCTTTGGTTGGTTATCGCTCACTCGTCGATTGCGTCGGGGCCTACAGGGTAGGCTTAGTCGCTTTGATTTACTGTCCCCCACTGAAAATCAGTTATATAACTGATGGTAGACTCTAAATACAATTTATTTATTCATTTAATAAACACAATGTACTTATTAATCGGTTGTATACACGTATCAGTGTAGTCTGAAGTTTAAAATGTCCAACCACAGCGGTCACCCGTCCAGGGGTGTGTCGCTCGAGCATCAACGATCTTGTCCAACACCCTACCCCACCTACCACGTGGGCAACTCTCTCTCTCTCTCTCTCTCTCTCTCACACACACACTCACACACTAGCTCCATTAATCTACAACCCAGCCCTTTCACGTTGATTCGGGCGGGTTCGATTCAAGATCATCCGTGTCATCGTGCCGTGTAGACGCTCATTGTTTCGTTTGTTAGCGCTTTGTATACCTTTGTTCAACAGCATTAATTTGGTAGGGAATACAGCACAGAATATCCCAGCCCTGCTACGGCGCCTGCGCGAGTGGGTGGAGTGTTTTGCATAGCATGAAATGTATATTATACTCATTTGTATGCAGTGTAGGTCTACTCATAGCCCACCAATTCCCTTACATAGTTAAAACTAAAGTGATTTCTCAGCCCTAATGAATATTGGTATCATATTGTATTGTGATGTCGTAACCAGCATAAAAACACAACGAATTATTTATAATTATGTAAATATATGCGTGCCTTGTTTCCAAATAGAAGGATTCAATTATTTTTTTTATAAATTCAATTTATTTAAAAGTTAAATGAACCATTGGACGTCCCCAATGAGACAGACGATTCAAACCTAACATTGAAGCACACCTTGAAAAAGTTACGTCACAACAATAATATGACAAGTAATTCACATTAGTGAATTCATTAACGCTTGAAATATACTACTTATAGCCTACTGGGCTAGTATTGAAGTGATTTTAAGAGCAACATACTATAATATCGCGGCCAAATCCGCATATCTTCTCGTATTATTGACATTGTTAACCGAAACTAGTCAATTTACATCAAGTACACACTGAGTTTATTTATGTCCTGTGCTAACCCACCATCTGTCTACGTATGATAATCGTATCGGCTAGTTCAGTCCTCGCTCTCCCACATCTAGGCTTACAGACATCTCCTGGTCAGCCCCTCCTTGAAGCCTCGCCTCTCCAGCCCATCCAAGGGTGTTGACGATCACCTCTCGAATAAATCCGATTGGGTGGATCTATCCGCGAGGTAGACCTAAAATTACCCTTAATCCAACCTATTCATATACGGAGAGTTTGATTTAAGCGCCTAAAATTATATTTGAAACCCATTACTTGGGGTATCTTTGTAGTTTTCGGAAGATCACTTTTCAGTTTTCGTTAGAACTATCATATTCTGCAAAACAACGCAATCTATTTCCCGCGGCACTTTTCTACACCGTGTTTCAGTCAAATCCAACAATGCATAGAAACACAGCAATTACGTAGTGTAATACGCGAGTACGTCGTCTCCGCGTGTTCGTGACGTAGTTCTGCATTCCAACCGCCCGCGGCCACGCAGCGGTGGTAAGAATGACAAAATGAATGCCATTATCACTGTTCAACATTCTTGGAAACCCACCAAGGTCTCCACGCACCTAAGAGCTTAATCTTCCCTTGACTTCCTCTAAAACCAAGGAAATATTTCTCTGTTCGTGACATTTTCAATAAATCCTTTAATTTGGGCATCCTTCTTTAACTGCCTATTTCCGTAATTGTAGGCTTGCAGTGTCGTCTATGATGCCTGCTACGAGCTACCGACCATCTGCAGGCTGTGCGCCCGGCCAGCAATTACTAGCCCTCTGCCTGCAGTTAGGGTTTTGCCTCAAATTATACTAATTATGGGACATTACGGGCAGTTTTAGATGATAAACAACGTCCTTGCGACATTTTAATACTCTCTGGTGGCACGATGAGTAGGACACGCGTGCTAGAGTACGGACGAGAACAAAGGACTGCGTACTCTCTACTCTCTAGTGCTCTCTGTACAGCGAGATACGGTGTTTAGCTGCTAATGTCACGAGGTTGCGGTGGGTTTCAAAGCTAGATTCACTATTGTAATAAATTGTGTTTTAGTACATTGACGTAACGTGTAAGCTTTACACGGTACTCATAGGATACTAATATTACATAATAATAGGCTACATATTAATACGAATAAAACACACAAAACCATATCTTTATTAGAAATACATACAGACGTTACTATTGTTATAAAAACTGCCATAGACTGTACAAAATCCAGAGTTTTTCACAGTAATTTTGAAAATATTCCCTAATAATTTAATGGATCTGGTATAATTCCCATTGGATATTGTGTTATAGTTGTATACGTATAAAAATCTAACACCTAGACAGAATGTACTAGACATGTTTGCCGCAAGACGCAATTTCGATTAAGTTTTTTGAAAGTCGATGCTATAATAGTGTATAGTGGTACTGTCCTGACGGGCACCGGAGCCGTTCAGTTGAGACTCAATCAGTATGATTGATATCATGTCAGGAGTGAAGTGATGACCCACCGGAGGTTCATTCACTTCACCGACCGATTGATCGTAACAATATGTGGACACGATACGATACGTTTGGCAGAGACAAAGATAAAGGAGGAAGAAGATCAAGCGCTCGATTGAAAATAAACCTTTGAAGTTATTTATTTGTTTCTTCACTTTCATTATTAGAGAAAATATATGATTTTATGTTACTCGTTTTGCAATTTTCCCCCTATCGAGTTTGAATTTTTGAGTTTATAATAGTCGTGTTATATCGTGTTTAGATGGTCAGTTCAAGGAAGCAGAATCGTTGCAGTACTGTTCCAATTTATTCAGATCTACAATGCACCAACAATCCAGATGTTATGAAGTTAACCGTCTCGGTAGCTTAGGGGTAAAGCACCCAACCGGCAATTGGGAGAACGGGGTGCGATATTCGGCTCGGCTGAGATGGATTTTGTAATTTCTGGATTGATTTACATACAACCAATTATACCTACGGGAGTGTTTTCCGACTAATAAAATTGAAAGGTATAGATGGATACCTCCACGTAAGTGTAATATATTATTCCTGATGTATAATAATAGAGCAGCGATTTCTAGATTCATTCGGATAGATTTAGTATTTGGACAGTTGAAAAGAAAGGAAATCTATTCCTGCTGTGACCCCTGCATTCTTGATTTTCTTATTGATCTTTCTTGATCGAATGTAATTTATCAAACCTTATTTAGAAACCTCCACACTCCCCACACTGAATGACATTGTGTCGACGGCTGCAAATCACAGTGTTGCAACAGCTCACAGTGCAACACCTTGGTGCAACTCGGCTATGTGCTCACACAGAGTCATCTTGGTGGGGGTTTAGCATGCAGCATAATATGCATCCCCTTGAAGAACCAGTGCCTATAGTACAGAGTACTAATAAGCTGGTCGAAGTGTGTTGTTTTCACGTGTGATTTGGTGTGAATTACTGTGGCAGTAACAAAATCATGAAAAGGCATGTTGAATTTTATGACGTATCACTATGATGTTTGGTTGGTGAATGATAATGTTAAATGTACACACTGAGGCTGGACGGGTGATTTTTTGATTGTACATCAACACTGAAATGAAAGTTCGATATCAGACGTCATCGGTTGGAAGTTGTGGACGCACCCGCTTTTTCTAGGACCGATGTTGAGTGCTTGAGAGTGGCGTTTACGGACGAATTTCGCATGTTCTGATAAAGCAATGTCTTGAATTAGGGCGCGGAATAGAGAATTTTCGGATTTTGTGAAGTGTCTCGAAAAAATTGATATCCAGTTGGCTTAGGAATTCACCCACCTTGGCGATGCCCAGGTCGGTGTGAAGGTCCGACATGCGTGTAGAGTAAGGTACACCCGCTATTTAACGAGGTACCTTGTTTTGAAGGACCTTCAGTCTTTGAATGTGGTACTCTGCACATTGCGACCAGACCGCTCGGACCATGGAGCGCCTGCAGAAAGTCCGTCCACCACCCGGCTCTCACGCGCGTGCGGCGTGTCGCGGACACCCAGGCGTCGAGCAATGAATGTGATGTACGGTGTGCTCGCTCGTAATTATAGGAAGGTGTACGAGAAATATCACTCCTTTCCACCGCCTCGATACACTAGCTTTGTGTTCCACCGACGTGTGGGATTCTCAATTGTTATTAATTCATTTCCTCCTTGAAATTAATGTGACTTCACCGTATAATAATGTCGCTGTGTGGAGCTAGGTTATTGGTGTGAGTGACCGAGTTTATTGTTACCCACCATGTTGATGATAAATAAATAAATTCGTATTTAGAGTCTACCCACTCAGTCATATAACTGATTTTCAGTGCGGAACAGTAAACCAAAGCGACCAAGCCAACACTGTAGGCCCCGACATAATCGGCGAGTGAGCGATAACCAACCAAAGATCGATATTTTTATAGGAAATATAGCAATCAGTGGTATGGACAGTGCGAACACCCGCGGATCAACGTCAGAATCAACAAGGCCGATTCAGAACAACTTTAAATTTATCATGTGCATCGTTGCTAGGACGGAGGAAGTTAAGAAACTTCTGACTTCAGCGGGATTGGATCCCTGGACCTGCTGCATTGGAAGCAGAAACACTAACGATAAGACTAACGAGCCACACTTTGCTAATCGATATCGGCACGTTGTCTACTCCTTTTAACTCGCATAACATCTTCACGCTTACTTCGCGTGTGTTTTCTATCTGAATGAACCGTATATGTTTTGAGATCAATGTATCTTCAACAGCACTACACGCCATACATTATAAAATCGATATTTTTTAGTAGCGTACTATTTTTATAAATGTCTCATATTTCAAAGCAGGAGTAAAGAAAAACGAACATTGTAAATTATTATGAAGGTGTTATCAACGTTTCCTCTTTGATGTCGAGTATTTCAGGAAAAAGCATATAATAAAACCCATAAAATAAGACAAGTTTTCTCATACTCCAAGTATACATTGCAGCAAAATGTTGAAGGATCATTCATTTTTAGAAATTCCCAGTAAATAAGATAGTTCGTACGAACGGTGGAGTACTCTCTATACACGGGAGTGATTCGTCTGCTATTGAGCACGTTCGTCTCCAGACTTCGAACTGTTCATTTCACGTCTCTATTTCAACCCACTGAACGAAGTCTCCGCAACCAACAACCCCCATTTCCTTCGCAAGATAATACAGTCAACTTTAAACAGTCAAATAAATAAACAAGCTACAACTTTACAAAATTATTCCGGTTGAGTTGTTAAACTTATTCCACCCCACATAACATTTGTCTCCGCAACCCATCACCCACTAAAATGTTACTTCCACCATCTGTGCTTCCTTCCACCCCTTGCTAATTACCCCGTACATTCCGTGGGCTCCACATCCACACAGACCTAGGCGGGAGTCTGGCGAGAGAAAACTTGTGTCTTCTTTCTGTGCACGTGTTTCGATAAATCAAACTGCGGCCGCAGTGTTTTACAACTCACTCACTCACTACGTAGTCTCTCCCGTCTCGGCTTCCAGAATCAAGTCCTATGTAAAGAGATCCGGAGAGTTCAAAGACAGACTTAAGTCTTTTACAAGTTAGAGACGATGTAAAATGTTCAATGGGGCATTGACTACGCAGATTTTTAGCGGTGAGTTGAAAAGGGATTCCAGAAACGAAAAGTTGCTACAGGGAAGATTGACTTCCCTTTGAACCTTTCTACGGAGCATTAAAAGATTTAAGCTAACTTAAATTCGGTTTTAAAGAGTATATATACAAGTCTTGCTAATTTGTTACGGGGGAGATATATTGAATTACGCAGCGCTTTTCAAGATTGAACGTTTCAGGAAAAATAATGCTACAGTTGATGGGAATTTCTCTTCGCTATTTCCCCTGTGTTATTTGATTACGCCCTTCTGGAGTTTTCTCCGTCCGAAGAGGCTTCCATTATAAATAAAGTAATAGAGAGATGACGAAGTAACGATGGATATCACTTAGTTCTCCTTCGCTCACAGTTTTTAGCTCTTAGACGACGGCTAAGATGATGTTTTCTCATCATCTTGCAAACCACCCGAGTGTACGTTTCGTATTTCGCTAACCCTTTGACCGTCGAGGAAACTGCTTTCATGTTAATGCGACAACCAGACTTACTTTCATTCAGTGCATCGCATTAAGGAATATAATCCACAGGTATACTTCCCAGTCTGTATGTGCACTAATTCAACATTTTTAATATGTTTAACAATGCCCTATTTAAAATAACAATTCTTTATATATATTATTATGAACAATATTATTGTAGACAAATGATTGGTTTTTGTAGTGTAATATTGACGTAGACCCTGAATTTAATTTGTAAATCCATATACAGCATCTAATAATTATGTAAATTTAGGGTCCCATAAATAGTTAATTTGACTCTTATTTTCGTGGGGTGCACGTCAAACTATTCTAGTGTGTGTGTTCTAGAGATTGTTTCAAATGTGACCAATAAAATTAATTTTCTTTCTTTATTCACTGGATGATATTAAAATTACCTGAAGAAACGTATCGTATAGCTGGTTTTTATGAAAGGCGAGTTTCCCCATACCAGACCTTATACTACAATAGAGACGGGATTATTTCAAGGGGCCCGCCTCTAACCATTGCCTTCTAACAGTGGTACGTTCGTATTTGATTTGAAATAACACACAGGTAACTAAACTTTGATCTGTATTTTTCACTTCTCACAAATATTAAATGATACATATTGAGTATTTTCGCGGTTCTTTTAAAATAATGTAAGTTTAAAATATTTCATTTGAACAAATATTGTTTTGTATTAAGTGTAATCTCTTGATTTAATTTGTAAAATCCTATTACATCTAAAAAGCTAAATTAGGTCCCATAATAGTAATGACTCTATTTTGTTAAACGTAAAAACGTATTGCGATTTTGTTATCGATATTTGTTTCAAATGTGACCAATATAAATATAAAATTATTCTTTATTCACTGGATGTGTATTAAAGAATTACATTGAAGAAAACGTATCGATTATATGCTGTTTTTTGATGGAAATCACGATTTATCCATAACAAGATCCTTGATACTACAATAGGATACGAGGTTTTTAAGGGCGCTTTTAACCATTGCGTTTAACAAGTAGAATAATTTTCGTAGTAATTGAATTTGATAATAACATAAGGTCTGAAAAAAACGTTTGAATAAAGATGTGTATATTCAAATCTTTTTCAACAAAAAATGTAAAATGCGATATAAATAATTTTGATCATTTTTCGTCGTTTTTCGTTCAAAATAGCTCAATTTCATGCAGGCTGGTTAAATCATTCTCATTGACAAAAAAATATCGATTTGAAAGTAAAAATCAACATTGATTTTTTTTATGTATAATAATCTTACTTCGCTCATCCAATAACTCCTTTGTACATCAGTTTTTTTTAATGTTTAAACATAAAATAACAGGTTTATAATTTGGTGATAATCTGGATTCATGTTTCAATCCACCTTACAATAAAGATAAAATATGAAACACGAACACTAGGTTATTAGTGGCCACACTATGGCAGTTACTAAACTTCACTAGCATTCATGTCAGACATGAAATGTCAACTTAAAGTCTCATATCTCGCGAAGCAACTTTAATCTTCTTGAGAGCAAAACACTAAGACTAAAGAAAAATAAGATAAGACGAGAAGAGAGTGAAGTTGGAGAATTAGAAAGAGGAGCATGATTCGTGATGGGCGGGGTAGGGGGGAGGGGGGGGCGATGAATAGAAGAAGAGATTTCCATATATACGAGTCGGAGTCGGACCAGCGTGCATGGGGGACATACCCTTCATTCGACCGAATTTGACTAGGAGCATTCCTATAATATTCCAGTGAGAAACGACGGGTTTCAAGCATTTGCCTTGAAATTTACGCAAACGTTCAAAAAACGACGTAGGAAATTTGCCTCTGCTCGTCATTCTCCGCTTGAATGAGGCTGTTTTTGCAAGGCTGTGTGTCTAGTCGCGTCTGATAAAAGTATAGACCTGCTACGCCCCGAGGCGCACGTGATAAGAGCAACACAAGGTCCATAAAACACTCCCTGCTCTTACCTTTTACCATTCCGAGTCTCCTCATAACATTGTGAACCCAAATGCTTCTGATTATTTTTCTTTCGAAAATGTAAAATTGACCTCCAGACAAGTCCAGAATTCATTTGTATAATAATTTCATCTAACTTTACTAAACGACCAAAGAACTTTTGTCTTGAGATATTTGCATGAATTTTTCAAATACTTTACTACGAATGAAAAAAATCCTAGCAATCTATACGAAGTACGTTGTCACTATAATATTCCTGAACTAAACTACATTAGAAAATTAATTAAAAATAAGGTTTTTGACGATACCGTTAACTACACACGTCTATAAATATTTAATTGTACATAGAATTTTTTCTTTACATTTTCCCAAAATTAACTTGTATTTTCACATATTTTTATCGTTTGTACATGATTTAAAACCAAAACCATGTCTAAAAATTAATTAAAACGAGTTGGTTTTTTCTTTCGGACTTATTTTAATAAAATAGATATTTACAGACAAGATTTTTTTGATAACCTGCTGAAATCTGCGAAACTTTATTGAAATTTAGCATTGAAAACTTTTGGAAAGCAAGTTTCATGTTATGTCAGGACATGTAAAGCTTTGTTGTTAGAATGGACGGTTCTTCTTAAATTTAATATTAAACACCCTCTTTCGTGTGATCTTGTAAGATTATACTGACAAAGTTGAGACTTTCTTCCCAGGAAAGTAAGTTTCGCGGCCACACAAGGAACAAGTTGCTGGCAATTCTAAAGCGAGTCTCCGTACTCTCAATGGAGAGGATGATTTGCGTTCAAGAACTAATATTACACACTAGGCTAATAAATTCACGATCTTTTGAAATCATTATCAGCAGCATCATCCCGTGGCTTCTTTGTCGGAGTGGCTCGGGGAACAAAGGGCACCTGCCCGAAGAAGTGCTCCCTAAAGTGGACCACCACAAGACTCGCTCGTCTTCATTAAGAATGCACGAGGTGTTCGCGAGTACAGGCTGTTTCCATTAGTGCGCGATCGACAGCGTGGACCACAAAAAAACTAATTCGGCCGTTTCGACGTCAAGTTCGAATCCGTCGGATGAAACTGTAATTGCCAATAGACGGTGCTATTACTCGTGCTACGCTCAAGAGTGCGATGTGTGGAGTCTGTACGATGTCGACTACGACAGGCGTTGACGCTACTATCAATTCAGAACGAGGTAAATACCCTTTAGAATGGTTCCAAGGTAGCGCAATTGCATAACGATTTAGGTTCCTGAGATTTTGGCTTGTTCACTGCGACTTTTACTCACCACGCTGCGCTATTGTACTAACACCCCCACCGCCGTCTAGATGCCTGTAAAGACGGATGTAGAGTGTAGACGGCGGTGATAGCCCAACTTGCGGGTGTCATGGCTGCTCATAGCTGTCAGCAGCCTACTGTTTTTACTGTCAGTTTGCATAGTTTTATGTTGAAAGCAAAATGTCCTATTGCTGTGTGTATTCGTGTAAGGAGAGAGGAGGGCATACTGTCGTGTTTATTACTACAAATAAATACAATCACATAATATACTGACAATTGTGTCTTTATTAGGCCTCCTGCCTACGTAACCTCTCTCATGTCAACAAATCAACACTAGCAGTGGCCTTTTCATGAATTCGTTCAATAGCTTTTCATCGAACAATAGCTGATGTTCCTTGGGATCCATTTTTGCTGTTTGTTTACGTTTTCAATCGGATATGACCGGAAATTGTCGGCTCGAGTCTCTCTCTGATTGGTTAAAAGCTTAATGTTAAGTTAGCTGCTAAGTAAAACCTTGGAGTTTGCAAACTTTCGGTTGCTGATAAGTTTAAGTTAAAGGCTAAGTTTTGGTCATGAACAGACGTGTTGTTTTCCATAAGACAAACCTTTAAGTTAGAGGCTAAGTTATAGCTACTAAGTTGGTTATGAATGAGCCCTTAAGCCCTAGGCTTTGCTGAGGCGTATGCAAGTAGGGCCTAGGCCTATACTTGCTAATTTATAATACCATGATATTGATATGCCTAGGTCTACATCTAATGCTGAAGAAAGCCTAGGCCCTAGTCCTTATTCCAAGTAGGCCTAGGTCTAATCTCAATAACAGTGCTAGGCCCCAGGTTTAGACTTCAACGGCGCCATGTGCTTTCAGCTCGAATTTTAATTTTCCCATCGTCCACGTTTCCATTGTTTAAAAGTTTAAACAAACAAAATATGCTATTGAATAAAATTACTTGAAATAGGCCGTACGACTACTTACGTAAAACCATTGATTAAAGAAGGAATGGTAAAACAATACGTAAACAAACAATTGAGGAAGCATACAGATTTGACAATGCAGAGCCTGCTATACATAGTTTATTTCAAACACCGCCACGGTCTTTGGGCAGGGTCCACTAGATACCTAACAAGCAGCTCGGAATAAGTATCTAGTGGACCCTGGTTTTGGGGGTTAGTGCAGTGGCGCGATCTGCGTGGAGCTTTGCGTGAACAAGCCAATTATTTCACTCGATTTGATTGTGTGAAAACACGCTCTAAAACAAAAACCTTTTAACACAGTCATGTGAGAGTATAAATTTTACCTCAAGATGGTTGAAGTAGTTAAAATAAGTTTTGACTCTTTGACGATTAAAACAGAAGGATTTATAGATTATAGCGAAATTGAAAATATGCATCTTAAAGACGATAGCGTACCCATTCCACTAAGATTTTATTTGTCTCCCAATCATACAGAAACACGTCCATCATCGTTACCATTAAGTTCATAGATTCAACTTTGATTAAATAACGAAAACAAACTCAAAATTATGGAAATTTCAAATTATTCGAATAAAAAATATGTGTTTTTGGGGGCACTTGATGTATACATTTGAGATGATTAAAATGTGGAAAGAAATAAGAAAAGGAAAATGAGGGACACTTGCCGGAACAGCCCTAGCTCAACGATTAACTTGTATATGTTAATTCCAAATCTCAAATCAACGTTACACATGTTATGGGTGTTACCCCTCCCGCCCTACTAGTATCCCTGAGTAAGATGTCCCACATCGTCAGCGTGCACGAGATTGACGAATGAGATTGAGACTGGAAGGGCTGAGAGTGGCTGAATGACACCCCCAGCGCTCATTCGAAGACAGACAGACAGGCGTGGTCGTTAACCCATCCGGTAAGCTAATTTATGTTCCTAGACTCTGCCGGCAAGTCCGAGACTTCCATTAAACACGAATTATGGGACTCATCGGCTTATGGCATCGCGCCTAATGGGGACTTCCCTTCTCCACCGATCAGAAGATACGGATTATCTTGATTGCGTCTTCCATTACGGGATTTATTCTACATGTGTTATCATAACATTGATTTAGATATTGTCATACTATACCCCATAAGTTTCTAGAGCGGCTCATTAATGTTAGAAATTCAATTCGGAGCTGTCTCAATAAGACTCTCGGCGGGAACTCACTTTATGAACTAAGTGACGTCCAGGATTTTGTTTCATTATTTATAGGGTGCTTACATTTCTATGTTGAGTCTAGAGGAGAAACTTCAGTGAAAAGAAGAAAGACGTGATTTTCCATCATCAAATGAAAGCGAAGTCAGTTCTTTGTTGGTTGATGAATTCGATTCGGGAAATTAGCCGAAGATATTTACGTAGGAGGAATCAGGAGAATGTGTTTTATTTCTGCTGGGGGTGGCAATTTAAAATGCACAGCTTGTTATTCAAAATAATCTTTCATCCGTGTCGCTGAAAGTGTTTGAAAAGTGTTGGTATCGATTGTGTTGAGTGTTGATATTGAGGAAACACCTCACACGTGACAGAACGACGCTAAAGAGCACTGACATTTGTGACGGAGTGGAAGGCTGACGGCCTCACCTTTGACCTGTTGCACCTGACTGGAGGTGCTGCCTGGTGCAGTTCAAGGTCACGTGATGGAGTACTTGGGGTCACCCGGGAGGCCAAGAGGTTGTCCCTCAGACTCCGTCCCCCACGAAACAAGAAAACATGTTGCCTAGTGGAAAATGTATTTTTCTTTGCAGTTCAAATGGAAATAGAAATGCGTGGATTTTAAAATGAAATATTTCATCATAATTTGTATTGAGGTATAATATGTTCCATACATTTGCCATTGTAACTCTCAAGAAATCACTTTCCGATACTTCCTTTTCTCGGCATTAACTTTGCGTCATCTGGTAGAACACTGCGGGTGTAGGTGAAAACATAAAATACGCGTTACGCTGTTATACGTAGACTGTAGAGTATACCTGAGACTTAGAAGTCTTAAAACAATATACAAAAAACGCTTGAACGCACGCATACGTATAGCGTGAGCTTTACTTCGCGCTACTTAGTAGATAGCTATTGTTTATGACGTCTCTCATCGACGTGGCTTCGTCTATTGATAAGACAACGAGAAATGTCAAATTAACGAGGTCGCTTCGCGAATGCTTTTTCAGTCGCGTTGACGATGAGCTTATAGTTATTATTTGTACGATGATTACTGTTTAGCAATAGTCATACCATATCTACTCACATGCGAGACGACGACTGCAAGTCTGAAAAAGACCCAATCATACACTTCTAACCAGTATTCGAACGTTCCACAAAGTTTATCAGATCGAGTAACTTTTCACTGGTACGGTAGGCCTACGTACCATACCGTTGTACAAAAACTTAGGCGATCTAAGTTCGGAGATTTCGAAGGTCCTAAATTTTAATAAGATCGCATATGCGTTTGCCGATAGAGAACTAACAGACAAAAACACCGAGCTTTTTTCTCAGGTATATGAATGAGTCTTCGCTTCGCTATGCATAAATTGTTACAAATATATGTTAAAATTCTGCTTCAGTATGGTCGTGTTTTCAAACCCCACATGGTGTGTCTCTCCTCCAAATTTCACACTTCCGTTATCAACGACGTAGCTAACGTCGAAAAGTCTCACTGCATCGCTACACATTTTTTTAAATACCCCCTATCTCTGATGAAACGCGCATACACCAGTGCCTCCCATCTCTCCACTGACAATGGAACGTGCGCTTCTACGCCACCCACTCACACGGTTGAGAAAATATCAACCGTTCAGCTTTTCATACGTATAGATAAGTTTGAGCGCGGATTCGTGAACTCACTCCCGATATTATCGCAGGTTTACCGGGCGTAGTTGCTCAGTGCACCGTGAACGACTACTGCATTTCAGACGGGAATTATTTATTTTAATGTTTGACGTCTCTATCGTACAGGTTTGTAGTCAAGACAGGAGGGTGATAGGTGAAAATAAAACAAATATAACTAGATAGAATAGAATTCATGCATTATTTGAGAGTCGTCACTCGAGTACGTCGCTTGGTGCTCGCTGACGACTGTGAGCGAAGTCACAATGTTTCGTTTTCAAGCACTTTGTATCATTAGGGCGATATGTTTAGAACTTACAAGTATTCTTCGGATAGAATCCAAAATATTTTATTATTTTTCATTAATATTAATTGCATATTATGTTTGTTTATGTTGTTTAAATAAAATGCAATTAGTATTCAAGAAAAATAATAAAAACATTTTTGAATCTATCCGAAGAATACTTACAAAGTGATTGAAACGTATCATTGTGTCGTAATAAGTAATATTTATTTTCTTTGGAAGTACATTCGTTTTATTTAACTTTTGGTCTCGTCAGAAGACCATGAATGTTGTAGGGTTACTTGCCCCAAAGTTTATGACGTACCGTATTTATATTTGGGAAATGAGTATCACAATTGTGTCCAAAGCCCCCCCCCCCCCTCCCGATGCCATGCAGATAGACCCCTGCAGATATATTCGTCTTGTTTACCCTACTCAGCCGCAATACCCCGGCATATATGCACGCCATGATTTACCGCAACCTCAACGCCATCACGTTAATGCCCCCCCTTAATTAACCCACAAGTCTAGGCTGTACTATACGGCCTCAACTCAGATAGACAAATCAAAATAGAAACATGCGAGGCAAATATAAAAGAAGCGGAACCCAAACCAATATGCGTTCTATAATAAGCCGGCTGTAAATTTCCCCTAATTTCCCGACGGAATCGTAAACTAAAATCATTTCCGAACACATGTGAATGAGTTATCGTACGTCCAATAAAGATTTTCAGTGAACGCGAGTTGTAATGTCATTGGCACCAAAGCTATAGCTATCTCGAACACGTATGAACACTCCCTCTGCTATAACATGGTGTCAGATAAATTAGATGTGCATGTCTAAATGCAGCCTCGTTGATCATATGAATTGCACTTCATGCTCCAAATGCACCAGGCCTCGATCTCGATTCTCGTTTTGTAAATGTGTGATCGGGTTCCCATAGAGATTAAACCTCTCCCTAAAACTACTCCCATCTATAGGGCAGAGCCATGAGTACATGTTATTTCCTTTTATTTTCTTTAAAAAAATATCGAACTTTGGTTGGTTATCGCTCACTCGTCGATTGCGTCGGGGCCTACAGGGTTGGCTTGGTCGCTTTAGTTTAATATTCCCCACTGAATATAAGTTATAATGCTGAGTCGGTAGACACTATAAGTACGAATTTATTTATTGTGTATTTATACTTTTTTTCTATATAATTCGATGAATATTGCAGCTCCATTTCCAAATTTGTGATATTACCGAGTTTCTAATAGTTTGTTTATAAACAAACCCATACATTTAATACTGTACGTAATTGTATAGAACACGTTTGTTTACCGTAAAATAGATTCAGATTAACGCATCACGTATTTTAGCGAAAATCCTAGTAATACATTCACTTTTATCAGTTTCACCAATGTTTTAACTCGGCAACGTAAACAAACATCCAGTGCGTGTCACTTATTAAATTACATCTGTTTGTTTTTCAATATTCATATAACAGCCATGTTGACTTAATAAATCAATCATCAACCAGAGCTATTTTCCAATCATCAAACAAAACATTGCATTGAGAGACATCGAATTTATTTGGTATGTTTGTTTGTCCATTAGAAAGTGATTGCTTCAACAAACAAATCAAACAAAAATACGGTTTTCAATATAGGATCCGTAGGTCGTAATAAATGCAATCATAACATGGAACTTTTATGTTGTTGCTTTAATGTGGCTTTTACCGATATACAAATCGCAGAGTAAGTCAAAGGCTTAATTTATTCTTCATTTCAGAGTTTATAAATAATACTCAATCTAAATTGTCAACGAGATGTAAAACGCTCGCATTTGTTCACGATTGTCCACGAGATGGACCCTCATCTAAACACACGTACACAGCACCCTGATTCTCGACACGAGACCCGCATCAATATTTCACCACCTCATTTCGACTCGGAAGTGATTCCGGAAACAAACAACTTCCAACGAGCACGACCTACCCCAATCTTCTGCTCGGAAATCAATTATGCACACGCTGTATTGGAGTCGCTTCTCGTTATCTTTTGTAATGTTGATATTTATAACTCCATCGATCAGTTTCCTTCTTCCCTGTGTTTATACTCTTCTAGGCTTCTACATCAACAAGAGGATAAGAGTTTGTCACTTACATGGAGAAATAGACCAACACACCGACACTTTAATAAGGACTCACAAATTGTGTTTGACATAAAATGGTGACAAAGGTGTTTCGCATCTTTTTCGTAAAACATACGCGCAAGTATTTATTTACGAAGTGTATGAGTGTCGCTAATTTAAGACGACAGTCCCTTTAAAACTGTTCACAAAAAGTCACTCGTGTGTAAGTTTGTCAAAGTGGTTTTACACGTACGTGTATGCGAGTGACAGCATTAGCATAGTAGTTAAGTGCAGTTCACAAACTTTACTTACACTCGACCGAAAATCTTTCGGCACAAATAATTACTTTAAATTCGAACTCAGAGTAAGTAATAAAATGTAAATAGACGAAAATAGACAACGGACTCGAAATCGCTTCTAGTAAATGATTGTCTTGCCGTCTCAGCGTAAATCGCAGTAACCAACTTTAAAATGTGTTTTATTAGAGATAATGTAGCACATGGAAGTTGGCAACAGATTTATACTTGCTGACGACCGCTGCATACTCTCATTCGCCGGTAGGAAATCTACAGGTGGCTATAGCCGGTGGGTTTAAATTACATGTTTATCGCCGCTACTTGTGGCCAGACAGGTGAGACGAGGCTGGACTGTAGACTAGACTATATATATTCTAATCTTAGCGCTAAACAACGCTACCGGGAATATATTATTATTTTATTATTGGTACGTGTACATCATTTTCAAGTGTTATTTTATAGCGTTACGTAACATCTATTTTTTGGCCACCTTCAAAACTTTTGTATGAAGTTTTCTCATTATTTTGAAATTAAGTCATCACGTTTGAATTAATATCAACTGAATTAAAATTTGTATAAATAAATTATAGATACCTACTATGTTAAATGAAATAAAATAGGACTGAAAAACCTTAGTTTTAAGGGACAATATAGCGCTTTGTAGCATCTGTTCATAAAACGCTATTTTCACGAACCTCTAATTATTATTCTGTTAAGCATATCGTATTTTTGTGTACTAACTTCGATGTAGCAGTGTTGACGTTTCTTTACCTGGAAAACATAATGCTATCGTTACTAAGGTTGTATAAATTTTTATCGCGCTATTCTCTACATAAGGACTACTAGTTTTCTTGAGACTACTCGCGTATACAACAATAAGTTCGACTTAAAAAGCAGAGCTGCCTTCAGTCGCTAGCAAAGCCGCAGAGCTAAACTGTAACTAACCGAGATTCGACAAACCGTCCATCACTAAAACACCCAGTAAAATAATGGGCTTTATATTCCGCCCCAGTTAACTTCGATCAGAATGATTGGTATTTTCGCAAGCATATATGTTATATTAGACTATAGCGAGTTTACTAGGGGGTTCGCCATGGAAAACTAGAAGATGAAGAAAAAGAAGAAGAAAAAGAAGAAGAAGAAGAAGAAAAAGAAGAAGAAGAAGAAGTTAAAGAAGAAGAAGAGAAGAAGAAGAAGAAGAAGAAGAAGAAGAAGAAGAAGAAGAAGAAGAAGAAACAAATTGGTTTATAATATTTTTTTTAACATGTTACCGACAGTGTCGGTTCGAGCGTTAAGCGCGCGACACTGATTCGGAAGGTCCCGGGTTCGAAATCCGTTGAGACCGGCAATCCTGACAGAAGGTTTTTGGGAGATTTTCCTCGTCGTTAATGCGAATGCAAAGGATTGAGTCCTCTTAAACAGCCCTCAGACATCCCTTCACAATTATTGTGATATAATAATTGTGGAGCAGATAGGACAATCTGCAACACCTGGTTAGACACCTAAAGAGGGGCATGAATTGTACCCTGGGCAGGCTTCCCACCAAAAGTATTTTATTTGTTACTATGTTTTTTTAAATATCTCCAAAATGAGCCTCCCCATGCAAGATCGTGCTAAGTGCACTTAGCAGCCTAGCAGCCACTACTTAGTAGCCGCATCGCTGTACGCACTATTCTGCCTCCTTAATTAATGATTAATTACTTAATATTTGCTAAATACCAACATTTATTGGATATTGTCTAATTATTTCAGAAAAAAAGTATTTAAATGAGTTTTTAAGTGTCGGTAGAGCACGAGGCTCTTAATCTCGGAGCCGTGGGTTCGAGCCCCACGTTGGGCGCCAACTGTAAAGTTCCTTACTTACTTTTTAAATTATTATCTATTTAATACTAACAAATTCACGTGAGTTTGTTAGTATTAAATAGATAACAATTAAGAAGTAATTGGGTTAGTATCAACGTTTTTGCTTATTTCCTACCAAATGAATTTTAAATGTATGGGGGGGGGGGGGGCTCAATTGTCTGAATACCGTGTATCTTATATTAATTGTTTTCACACATTATCAACGTTACGCTACCGGTAAATGCTAGGGTGATAATATCTACTATTGCATTATGTGAATGTAATTTCAAGCAGCAGTGTTATATTATAGTCCATACCCATAGAGGAACTAAACTGTACCTACCACAACCGCCGGCCACCCACCAAACATTTCATAGCGACGCCCAGTGTAATAGATTGATCACTAATTGACTGTATACCGTTCTTGTACGAGAAATACCTCCATGTAATTAACTGACCCCTCTGTGTGGCTGGGTTTACTCAGCCAGACCCTCGAGGTCAGCCTATCGATCTGGCACTTAGGGCCGCATCACTATTCACTAAAGGTCATTGTCTTAATTCCCGAGCCGAACAAATCGCTCCGATCTTCGTGTTCATTAAGTAATTAGCAACACCTGCCGTGCATACATAGTGGAGGGCACCGCGGGCGGACGCGGTATGGGTGTCTAATTGTGGTCATTATTTCTGTCAGACGTCGGTATTTATTGCCTGGTAGTACACGTTATTAATAAGGCAGAAGACATCTAACCAATATGAACGCCACGCAGAGGAAAAATATGTTCCACTGATATTAGCTAGCCCGGGCCGAACAACTTTCATCAATATTTAGTTGTTCGGAGATAATTGGGGCAATGCATCACGCAATAGACGAGAGGTAACTTTTAAAATTAGAAATGATTTGTTATACGGGGGAAAGAAACGGGTAGGTTTTACATACTGGAAGCTGGGGAGAATATATTTTTGGATGGAAGTATGGTAAATAATATACATTTCATGGTAATTCAAACTTAGGTCATAAATTAATCGTTGGATGGCTTATTTGAGATTAAAAATACTGTATGATGCAGCTGATGTATGTTTAAAATAAATATTACGGTATAAAGAGATAGATGATATATTGAAAATGTGTTATTGCTACAAAATAATACTGTAAATATTTTGAACTTGAACTTCTAGAACTTGTAAACTATTCGCGAGAAGGCCAATGAAAGCATAGGACAACCTAGTTCAGTCTACAGTCAATTTAGAAAGGCAGTGACGAGAATCGAATATGCGACCTCCCAAAATAAAGAGTCTTGAACTAAATAATATGCATTGCCGCAATACTTGTACCGTATATTCCATGTGTTATTCCTACTATAAAAGTACAGTACAAATAACAATTTCCTTAAGTAAATTGAACATTGCAAGGCAATAACTTCGTGGACTCGCTGCTCGCAGCATGTAATCCCTCCTTGCAGTACATATTGTACAGGGAATTGGAGTGAAACGACAAAGGAAATTGAATATCTGAAGTCGGAACTCGGAACTCGATCGGTTCAAGACGACTCCAGCTCCTGCATGAGATCGAGTGGCCGCACAGACAACGAATAAATAAGAGCCGCATGAGACTGAGACAGAGAGAGGTGGACACAATAAGATATACCGACTAATAACAGCTTCTATATTATACATCTACTAATGACGACGATTAAAATATAATTTTATTCAATAGTCACTCGTCATCTTGTAGCCCACACACTCTCACCTGTAGCGTGTAAAGCAGGGTTTAAGACAGCTGCTTGTTTTAATCTTAGGCACACAGAAAGAATTTATTGAGATCAGGATTTTTTTAAATTAATGCCGTGTGACTAAATATATTAAATGCAGCATCTTAAATAATTCCAATACTTAAACAACTTCACGCATTTTTTGAGCGAGCGAAGCGAGCGTCTCCACTTGACTCTTATGGCTCGAATGTCTGTTTTTTTGTTTTTTTTCTGTTACTGCTTCGATACAGGTCGCACCGTTTCTCTGATCGACCTGAAATTTTGCACACATGTACATACCACCTAGGCGGGTTGCTGTATAGTTTTGTGGCAAAATCGTTCAAAAAGGTAAAAAGTGTACAGTAAAGTAAAGCGAAAGTTTTTTTTTTTAAACTAAACGGCGACAAAATCTGAGGTGGCCAATCATTTAGTATGTCGTCCGATCACGAATATGTTATTTTATTTTGATCCGATAAGTAGTGTAGTCGGAAATTACATTATAACAAAGTCCCATTACCATGGCAACGGAAAGTCGCTCAGCTTTTTTGGCTCATGATAGCGGTCGAACGGAGGCTCGGATCGAGTTGAAATTTTGACCATCCGCAAGTTTCGTTCCCGATTGAATGCCATTAGTTTTGTGGCAAAATCGTTCAAAAAGTTATAAAGTTACATTAAAGTTAATCTAAAGTTTTTTTTAAAACTAAACTGCGACAAAATCTGAGTGGCCAAATCATTTAGAATGTCCGTCCGGTCACAAATATGTTAATTTTATTTTGATCCGATAAGTAGTGTAGATAGAAATTACATTTTAACAAAAGTAACGTTACCATGGCAACGAAAAGTCGCACAAGAATTCTGGTCACTATGTACTGCCACCTAGAAGTAATCAAGAGTTAAAATAGTTTTCCCAAAGAAATGATGTCAAGGTCCTCTAGATGGCGGTGGATTTTATCCATTCTCTCCTATTTTACAAATTTTCAGGTAAATCGGTCAAGACCTTAAAGACTTATTGGTATGTAACATTATGGGAATGTCGTACTCGGGTCGTGTTGCACGTACCGGTGCTCGCTCAACAACGCGTCCAACTGAGCGTTTTCCTAGTAATAGTTTTAACTATTGCGCTGTCAATACAGTAAATAGCAGGCCAAGGTGTGCATTTAAAATTAAATACACAAATATTCTGCTCTGGATTTTCATTTCAGTTGGCTGTAAGTTGTTTTAGAAAATTGTACTAAAATAAGTATAGTAAAATGCATTTTGCCAAATAAACATTATTACTAACTATTTTGTAATTTGTTCAAATATACCTTCGGTTTATGTGTTGAACGATTCTTCAGTATTGTTGTAATTCGTTCTTATATGTTAAACCGTTTGATTAACCAAATTGGATCCACATTAATATATAAATATTTAATTCATTTTAATTAGAACCTTCAATAAATGCATAATGTAGGATACTTTCATTTGTAATTACAGTGCAACGACTGTACACACCGTGGGGGCACAATCACGCAAGTAACTAATGAAACGCCTGTGTTTAAGTGTCGTCGCGCGTGTTACAAATGGCGCCCAACGTATTGTCTTGTTTCTCTGTTCGGTCGGGGTTCACAATATCCCGTCTGCTCTGTCTCCGTCGCCAGCTAGGGATTTGTTTATTGTCTGTTAAAAGTTGGTGAATGAGTCGGAGAAAGATCAACGATCTCGGAAACAAACCCTTATGCAAATTCTTTAAAGTGATCATCAGTTACTTCAAACATTTCCCGCCTCTTCGACAAATTACGTATTCCCTCTTCTCATTTCCTGCCTTATTTACGCCGTCTTCCCCCCCCCCCCTCCACCCCATGCAGCTCCGCCATCAAATTGACGTTATTTTCTTTAATACTGGTCTCTCGTCTCGACTACTGCACGGCGCAAACAGATCGCAGCAGTAACTCGCGATTTGACTGGAAATTGCCCCCAATACTAGTTTTATTGATTTCGAGATTTATTGATGACATATAAACGAGCGATCTAGATCTTTTAAGGGTCGCGTATTGTCGTACTCAGAGTGATCAGAGCAGAGTTTGTCCTGTTTCCGGCAACAATTCGCAGCAATATTTCCTCGTTGTGTCTTACCGTGCTTACCGGCTTCTATGGCTGGAGGACACGAGTTCGAATCGCGTGTGATCCTCGGGTGTCGTCCACACATTGTCTTGAGTAGCATTGCTCTGAAAAACAACAAGCGTCTAAGTCAGTATTAAATAAATACAACTTAAAAATAATTAGTTTCGACTATTGACAAGAGACAAAAAATTAGGGATGGGATTTGACCGGTCAAATTCAAATTTGGTCAATTGACGGTCAAATGTAAAAAATCATAAATTTTATTTTATTAAATAATTAGTAGGCCTATATTTATTTTTTAAATGTTGTGGTGACAAAAGCTTTTTTTTTATTTAAAAGAATTGTTAAATGCATATTAAGTGGCATATCATCATCGTCATCATCGTCGATGCTGTCATCAGTCCCTTTCTCCGATTCAGCTTCAGCTTACCCAGAAGCTATTATATTCTATTTGTCTATTATAATTCATAATATAACTACATAATAAATAATAATTAAAATAAAATAAAGAAAGAAAGAAATGTTATCGTTTACATAACAATTCAAATTCAAATATAAAAATTCAAATAATTTTAAGTTTTAAATGCAATATACACATGTTATCTTTAAGTCAATTGACTGGTCAATTGACCAAAAGTATTTGACCAGTCATTTGACCGGTCAATTGACATTGTGCAACCCTACAAAAAATACATACCTAACGCTTGTAATACTAATTTAATTCGAATTGCAACGAAATGAAATATAAAATTAAGCAGTGTACTTTAAATTTTGTTAAATACAGCCCAAAACGTAACAACTAAAAAAACAGTATTTTCGACGGTTAAATTATGATGCACTCAAAAATAGTAATGCAATGCAAAGTATGTATGCTTACATGCAAGCTTAATGTTAGTTGATTTTATTTATTTTTACTATAAAAAAACATGTTGATTCCAAATGGCACATTAGCCTAGATAATTCGCATTCAAACGATGAAGCCTTTTAAACTCTAACGGAGGAGAGTAACAAAACAAACTCTCATATGAAACATTTTAACGATTCGTTGACGTTTAACGAGTCTCTTTCGTTAAAATTAAGCCGAGATAATCTCGAAGTACGTGTGTAGACCATACTCACCCACTGCTCGCATTATTATTACACGCCCGTCTTGTATGATCACACAAGTTAATCGATACTGTTTGAAAAAAGAAAAAAGGATAGAGGAAAGTTAATCTCGATCTATTTGATTTCATACCATTGACAAAAACGTGCTCGATAAATCGATGGTATGTATAGTAGAATAAACAGCTAGTTAATTGTAAACATTTTCTGTTTCGTTTGCTGCTTCAAACAGAAGAAAAAGAAAACATTTGGGAAATAAGCTGTGAACGTTTAGTTAGACGTAGTATTTTTTTAAGCTTTCGTAAATATTATGAATAATGTGGAATTGTTTTGTGTTTGTGATCTACAAAATACATTTTCCTTTCTCCAAACCACTAATAATGGCTATCCACTTATTATTAAATTTTAGTTGGTTGGCAATAAAATAACGTAATTTTGCAAGCACCCATAAAAGGTACTACAGATATAAGACAAATGAGGTATCTTCCGATAACATTACTAAGCGTAATTGGGCACTTCGCGTGCAGTATTGCCTTCTGCACTATAACACAAACGCCGAATATCTCCCGGGCTGAACGGTAATCATCGCATATGAAATCATGACATTTAGTATTATACAACAATAAATAAAACTTCACACAAAAACGGAAATGCGGGTATTTAAATAGCTGATTATAATTACATCCAATACTGGCGATCGCGCGATATTTGGAAATAAATTGGAGAACGCTATCGTAATAGAAATGTCAATAGAGCCAATTAGTTTACCCGACCCGAATATGCTGGTTCGCTTTACCAGCGGGTGGAATAGAGATGATATTTGTGTGCATTCGGTGTGATGAAACCTAACAATACGTTAACCAAGTGGAGAATGCAGGGTATGTTATTAACAGCAGATATTGCACCAAAGCCTGCAGTTGAATTATGTGCTATGTAAACGTGTATTCCTATTATTTCCTGTGGAATAAGGTTTAAGATTTTCAAGTAGAATTTAATTTCAATGTGACATAAAATAAATTTAAAAAATAAGTAACATTGAATAACAATTGTACTAATAAAATTTATTATTTACTATGGAATGAAGTTACAGTAGTCATAGCTATCCTATAATACTTACTACTTACTAACGGATTGTTGTATAATGAGTAATATATTTATATATATGGTACGTAATTTTGAAATTTTATCTAGAACCGAACTTGACCTCCCAATTGACATATTTTTACATTGCTCTTTAACAAGTATGATACTGATTGCATAATATTATGGTGATCCGGGGGGAGGGGGGAGATGGTCTCCAAAGGTGATACCGTCTAAACCCGGCACCTCCACCAAGAAGGAATCACGTTGTGTAATAACGGTATGCTTCGCTCCCTATTTCGAGCCCTGCAGTAAGTAGTCTTGTTCAATGTAACGATGCATATCTGCTTGCTTTTAACTTCGTTGCCTCGGGCTTAATATATCGAATTTATACCAAGTGTAGAGAGATAATGAATGTATATACGGAGAACAGAAATAGTGCTCATGCAAATTATGTGCAAACCCCATGTTATCTCTTTAACCATAGAAAATGTTTCCAATACCCGTCTGTAGATGTGCTTCATATTCACTGGAGCGTGCTGTACATTATCAGCCTTACAAGCTGGTTTTGTAACAGCTTGTCTGTTTTCAGCAGAAATGCAATGTCTGCCCTCGACTTGGGAGCAAGACACGCTATTATCTGGATATTGCCATAAAAAAGAAAACCGAAATAATTCTGACCCGAAAGAGGCAATCTTATCTTAATGAAGCTTTTAAAACTCTATAAGTAGCTTCGGAATTTAACTTCAACAGTTAATGGAAGTTGAATAGCTGCGGATTGGAAGGAAGGAAAGAAAATTAAATTGTTTTTGTTGAAAAGTTTAGAGTACGACTAAAATTGGTTTGCGCTATAAATTATTGCCTTGTCGTGATAAATGCTGGTTCCTCTTGGTAATAATATTGTAGCGTGTTGCTTTATATGTTAGCGTTTAGAGCACAACAGAATAAACAAGGAACAAGCTTACCCTTGGGATCAGGGACAATGTTCTGAGCTTGTATTTGAAATAAGATGGCGAATTAAAGAAATTACTGCAGCGACCCTGCAAACCATGATGAGTACTTGTTCATCATTCTGAACACAAGTTTGGGGATTCTCTCACGTTTCGGGTTTGCAACTATGTTGTTTTACACATTGATCATAGTGTTGCACAATTTCGCGTGCAGATGTATAATACACAACGGTGCAAAATCAAAACATTTTATCAAGGATATAATACACAATTATTTACGAGTATTTATCAAGGGTGTATATTGTTTTCACGAGACTTTGATCAATAATGTTCAATTCAATCATATTTTGGACCTTTTGACAAGAATGGACCTAAACATCACATCAAAGGTACTCAACATATATTGTGATTATCTAATTTTTTTCGTTTCGTAAAAACTAAATTAAAATATATAATGTAGTAAATGTTTCTTCAACAAAAACAAATAGGAATTTTGCCGTCAGCTTCTGCCATAAATCATAAATACAAAAGCTAAACCATGAAACAAAAGTCTGTATTTACGTAGTTTATCATATAGATTATTATTAGTCACATTATTTAAAGCATTAGTTATGTATTTTTGTACCGTATGTTTAATAACTCATATCTGAGGTTTCGCATCAACCCCCGCCCAGAGTTATGTTGCAGCCAGTACTTGATTGTGTGTAACGTACGTGTGTGTGTGTGTGTGTGTACGTTATCTAGTCAGCTCAGAGCACTATAGTTCAGTATTCACTGCACGTATACCTATCGCTGCGAAACGTACTTTTGTTTGTGGAATTAAAAATAGTTTAACATTTTTTTATATTTAGCTAGAATGTTTTATCGTTCTGGGAATATAAAACTTTGAACTCGGAAAAAATTAAATGTTGTGTGGGAGTTTATACGAGTGTCATTAATCAAGTTGCCTTTGTAACGTCGAATCTATTGGTTATAAACGAAATTTAAGTATTGTAGATCCAGCTGTTCTTAATTTCAAATTAACCCTATGAGCTTCACTGATGGTAACAAATCAGTGTTTTATATTAAGCTAGCGTAACAAAAAGTTAAAACGTGGAGCTTGTTGACAATATTATAAACGAATACGGGTACTACGAATTACCTAAATTAGGGAGCAAAGCTTCAACTGTTACACAATGTTGCAACGTTTAATATTTTTGGTGGAGGTGCCGGGTTGGTGATGATTGTCCTGTGGGTGCCGGAGCTACACATGCGTGATTAATCCTGTGAGGGAAAGTAAACTAAAAACCTTGTCATTGCAGTAGTGGTTTATCACGTGACGTGGCACACGCACAAACAGACGTGTGACGGAGGATTATGGTGCAGGTACGACCATTTTCCGCGTTAAAATGGCCGGATCGCTCACAGCACATCTACTCTGGCGGGAAATAATGGGCTCGCCGTATGACCATTTTCCCGCGCGTGAGAATGGCCGGATCGCTCGCAGCGCTATCTGCGCTGACGGGAAAATAATACGGCTCCCCATAGGCGAGTTTCTCTCTCTAACTGGTTGTTGTCGATCTTATATGATGGAATGAGATGAAATGCGGACACGATATTCAAGAGTTCGTGAATAATAATTAAAATGGAATTCAATGACGTCCTTACCCAGTGATCAGCAGCATTATTTATTTTTATTTATTTTGATGTTTAACACACACATGAATGCATTAGGTTACTAGAAAAGGTCGTGGCGCTTCCCGACCCATTGACATTTAGTATATAGCAGTACTGAAGGTATAATTACAATACTGTATAATAAAATTAATTTTAAAATACAGCTGTGCTATCTCTCATGCAGATGGGTGTATAAACACGATGTTTAGCTACGAATCTCACTTGCTGGCCATATGTCTATTAGGTGTTTTGTGTAGGTTCAAGTGTTTGAGTTGTGTCCAGTGTCCGAGCTCCGAGGGTGCATGAGGTCCCCTAGGGAGGGATGTTCCGGGTGTCGCATTTGATAGAGTGCGCGCGGCAAACACAACTGTGATTCATTTCTCTCAATGCGACACAAATAAAATCACAGAAATGCCTCCGTTTTAATTATTACGTACAACATCCATTCAGTTAAGTAATTGTATTTTGTAACAAACAGAAGTGTAAGTTAATTTCAAACGTAATTTCTAATTTGTCACAAACACACTCAACAACATTGTAATATTTAAACCTGACATTGATTTAATTACATCAAGAGTCGTGTGGTAAACGCGTCATTCGGAAGTGTGAGCTTTGTTTTTGGATTCGGAATTTGTTCCGCTTTGCCGATTATAAAGTTATCGATCGGTTATGAAAATTAAAATGGATGGTGAGTGAAACACAGACCCCGCCAGAAACCGAACGATAAATTCGATGATAACGCTATTTGTTAATTTGTTTTGACTGTTGGTGTACAATTTCATCCAGTTGGATTATCAAACTGTAAGCTACATATCGGAACCTCGTGTTATGTTGTGTTGTGTTAGGCCTGTAAGTCAGCCTGTAACGATACATGTTGTCCCGTGAGTGGTTTAATTATTAAAAGAACAAACTCATTATTTCAACAAACGACTTTATCAAGTCACATCACAAACAAGTCAGTCGCACGCCGTGTATCGTACGTTTGGGTATGATTAAACAAATAAATAAATGTGTTTATTCCTAATGTAATTGGTCGGGAAACACTCCCGTAGGTGTTATTTAGTAGCTTAAGGGTAAAGCACCCGAATGGCAATCGGGAGACCTGGGTTCAATACCCCGCTGAGGTGGATTTTTTAATTTCTGGACTGATTTCTTTATAATCGAAGTGAGTATGTATTTAGAGATTACTAACCATCTCTGTTAAACAAACTATCTTTAGGGGAGGACTTTCCCGTCCAAAACGAATCGTTAGAATAAAATGACGTGGACTCAAATAAAATTAATAATTATACCTTATTTTTAACTGTCAATACTCATCGATATTAGAACTTAAAGAAACAAAAGCAAGACATTTTCAGGAGCCACCCTCCTCACATACCTTCTTCAACACTCACACACCCTAGCTATAAGACTTTCTATTCATACTTTCCTCAGAGTATTCATCTTCTTCTCTCTTTGTCTATAGCTTGAATTTGGCGTTGATTTGCGGGTGTTCGCACTGTCCATACCACTGATTGCTATTTTCCTATTAAAAATATCGATCTTTGTTGGTTATCGCTCCCCATCGTCGATTGCGTTGGGGCCTGCAGGTTGGCTTGGTCGCATTTGATTTAAAGTCCCCACTGAAAATCAGTTATATAACTGAGTGGGTAGACCTAAATAAAATTTATTATTATTATTTAAGCTCTGTTATTACTTAATCTAGAACCTAGACTGCGCAACAAGTGATAGTAAGCATTTTGTGGTGCTCTGATACAAGCGAGCTTAAAGTATATAGTTTTTGGTAGGACGGTTAGAATGCCCACACAACGAAGTGGCTAACGCCAACAAACATGCATATTGTGCCCGAGTTGTTGGGAAAAAGACTTTAGAACTTAATGTACATGTTTATCTTTAGAGATAGGCACATTTCTAATCCATCACATCATCAATAACTGCAAGGCCAATACATAAAATAATTATAAGTATGTCAGTTCTTTTTTTTTTTAATTTGAAGATAAGCGTTTGCACTGTGCTAGTAAGTCATCATCGTGATGAGAATACCAATTCGTTTACGATGTCATTTCCTACAACGATTCCAAGAGTATTTTGATGAGGCCTGGCACCAACGTGTCCTAATGAGTGTGCTAGCAGGCAATAAAAGAACTATTCCAAAGCTGTTTATTCTCTCCTTTATAACCTGACGTGTCTGCTTCATAGATCGTGACGTAACGGGAGTGTGAACAGCATCCACATTTAACAAATTAAATGAAAGTAATTCCAAATTGAATTAATTAGTAATTTATATTTTTATATCTTCTATCAGAACATCTTTGTACGACTTACTTCCGTACAAACTCTTCTAAACCTCACTCTTACAACTAACAAAACCTTTTTACTGACATTTGAAATAAATTTGTTTCAGTATATAGCCGAGTTTGACATATATATCCAGATTAAAACTTGAAATGCTATTATCTAATAATTTTTAATATTAGTATAGCTATCACGAGTTGATGGATGGATTGTAGGCCTATTTTATGTTGTGGGAGTTACGTAAAATTATACAAAGGGCTAATCGCGACAACAAACGCTACGTTGGCGTATGGTCTAAACGAGACCCATGGCACATTAGGAATCGAACGTGTGCTGCATAGCTAAGAACATTGTCCACGACGAGAATTGGTCAAAAGCGGTGACCGCTATACGTACGTCGCAGCAATTCATTAGAATAGTACAACCATGAAACCATTTCGAAACTTTTAAAATACAATGTGTACGCAGCACTCAAAGACTGACACGTTGATTGAATGAAATAAAACTGATTTACGTTCGTGTTTTTTAAACTCACCAAAACCATCGCAAGTTAAAAGTCGTTCTGTTACACATTTGTTTTTTATTTATTTATTTATTTTACATCGTTAATTTTAGAATACGCATAATGCATCATATATAATTAGTTACTTAATAATACCGGTTATCACAAACGTTTCAGCAGTCCTAATTTTCGTCTCGTGTAATATCCATGTGTTGTGAATCATCATCATCATATCATGAATATCAATGAAAATAAATGTATGCTTTTAGTTAGGAAAATATGAGCTCCAAGATATGTTTTAATTCGCTTGGTTGTTTGGCCTGTGCTGCCTTGGATGGTATTTTATTTTTAAGTTGACCGTGCAACAATTATTCAGAGTGAAACTAATTAAAGTAACAGTTTTGTTTGGGTGATTTCTTTCAATGGGATTGCAGTCCCACTTACTAGATAAATAGCTTCCTAATTGTATGACTTTTTAGGCGCGCGTTATAATTGCTTAAACGCAGAGCGAGAACTGAACATGAATTAAAAAGTTTAATAAATAATAAATTAATAATAAATTGTTTCGTGATCAACAATGAAGTAGTAAGTAATATCGCCGACCGCAACGCTACGGGAGTGGCCTAAATAGCGAACTAAGCTCGCCGTTATAAAACTTCGTTGCCTTTGGTGGAGGCGCCGGGTATTTCGAAATTTCCCTTTCTGAAGGAGAGGGCCTAGCCCCCACTCCTCTGGTCATTCTTTTAGCCTTTAATTACCTTTGGTGGAGGTGCAAGGTATTCCTAAAGTTCCCTTTTTGATTTTGGTCATACTCTAATGCAAATATTTTCATGCGTGCATAATACTTGATTTCTTATTCCCTCCATTTTGCTGACCTAGTGTTACTTATTTATTTTGTCATATTTTTGAACATTTTAGGATATAGAATCCTAACATTTGCCTGTAAAGTTGTGTAAATGCCGCATTTCGTCGACTGGAATCGATCATCAAATCCTAGGTTAACGTAGCCCATGCTTTACAGCATTGCGTCCCTCTATCGTTTGATCAGACCAGTTTCTAATCGACCGGTCAGCTGAACAGACAACTACTTCACAAAGTTCACCGGTCATTCCCAGCGTCGCCTCGAGTTCTATTAAAAACAATCCGGTAAGTCATTCCAACGAGTAGATTTAATAAACCTAATTAAAAGTTGCGCTCTATTTTGGCCTGTTTTGCTCGCAACGAACGTAACGGCGCTGCGTTGCGGTCACTCGTGGCTGAGTCCCATCGCGCAACCACATCGCAGCACGTAGCCAGGCCGCTGCCGTAAATTATAACACACCGCTTGTTTATGAGCGCGCCCTAAAAGAACAAAAACACTCGAGAAATTAATTGAAAACAATCTGAAATCTTTCAGCCACTTGTGGCGATTCGAGAACGACTATAAACTATTTTGTTTATTGCGCATGAAGAATCATATTGGTGCCTTCAGTACACGCCGACAGGTTGTGTTTTTTGCTACAAACACGTTTTAAGATGAGCGAATTTATTGTTTCGTTAGTCGATTGTGATTTCCTCTGCGTGTTTTATCATGTTTTGCCAACTATAAGCGGATGCCGACCAATAGATACATATACTTAGACATATGAATTGATAAATGCATGTGGAACATACTTAGTACAAACAAGATTGTCTCTGCTAATAACACCTGTAGTTTCTTGGGTGCATAAGTTTCTGTGGGTATCACGTGATAAATATATTAAATTTTTTGTTTCATCCCTATACTTAGAATTACTTATACACATTATGTTCTTGACCTCGGAATATTTAAGCAAACTCATTTTATAACTTTAATCAGAACCACTCTGTAATAATAATGTTTGGTTATATATTTTGCTGAAAATGGAAATCGAAAGATTCAACACAGCCTCCTCCAAAGCCGTGTACTTATAGTGGGCATTGCTGTTAATATCAATGATTCCATCTCTTCCGAGAACTCTCCACCTCGTAACTACCAGAGTGTTTCCGTCATCGCCTAACCAAACAGAGTGAGCGCGAGCACCCCCCCCCCCCCCCCAAAGACCCCTAACTCCTTCAACTTCCAACTAAAGTAACCCCTAAGCGATTCTAAAATGTCCCCAATCCCGCTTTACATACAAATTTGCATAAACTGTTTATTGCTCAATTGGTAGCCTGCGTATAGAGGTTTCTGCACTAAGCACCATTCTTAATAGCCCCTTGGGGTTTCAGTATACACATGCACTGACGGACGCGGGTACAGTGGCGCGCGCGCGGGTACTCTAAGAACTACTCGAGTGCACAGTCACAATGAACGTCATTAAACGGAGCTAATTGGTAACATGTGGTGTTGTGATTCTGTCTGATGGTGTTCGGAAATAATGTTCTTTTTATTGCCTGCATGGTCAATTGCAATAATTGTTTTTCATTAGGGTGTTGGTGGTGTTGGTTGCGGCGCGTTGAGGGCACTAGGGTGATTTTCATTACTGTTATGTGATTGGCTACGTAAACGGCCGTTAATGACGTCCACATTAACTGAAACATGGGTGTAACATTAAACTGGCACATTTCCCGTCAAGGTTTCGTGTAGCGATGATCGAATCGTCCGCTGGGAAAACGATGAACCCTAAAAGTGAGGGTACAGCTCACTTCATCACGGTTCTCTCATTTTTCATATCCTGGACATTTTGACGAGGTAATTAATTTTAAAATAACATGTCGATTGAAATCTAGTTACGCGTGACGTTGCGACAAATACCGAACCAATTAATTAACTGTAATTACTTTTCTGTGAATGTTGACCATTAATTTCGATTGTGTTGACAGGGGAGTTATAGACGAAGTCTTTGCCTCAAACAACTAAACCCAAAGGGAGAAATGATTTCGATTCTGTTTACCCACATGACAGTGAAAGTTTATTTATGTGACAGAACGATACTATTTTATACGAGAATTCGCACTTTGAATCGTAATTAGAATTTGTTTCATACAATACAATACCACCGCAAACTCTAATTTACGCATAGTTCAGCACTATTACCTTTTAACATTGTTCGACCGTAAAACCGTATAGAAAAACACAAAGTTGATTAATAAACAAGTAAAAACACACTGGTGATAATTCGTTTAGCTCGCGCTCTATTGTGTGCACTCGGCGGGGCACTATTGTTCGTCACCCCTAGCGTTGAGTCCGCTGCCACCATAGTACATAATATTATATCGGTCGAGTTCCACTATGCACACTCCATATTGCTCTTCGCCATATTTGCTCAGGGATTTTACTTCAATTTGTTTAGTAAAAGGTAAATAAACCAACATATATTGTGTTATTCCCATGCTTTGTTTCAGCTCCTGATAAAACAAAGCCATGCATGATAAGTGATAACAAAACACAGCTACTGTGTTTGTTTGAATATTTCAATTTGTCTCGCTGGTCTGATATGAAATAGTCAGCAGACAATATTCCAAAGGCAGGTCATGGCGTGCATGAAGTTTTACAAGCGCAACATGTTAGGACATGCCTTGTTTCTCTTTCGAAGGCGTGTTTACAATCTTTGCAATTGAAGGAGTTTATTAATAACTTCTTATCCCTAACTTTTTTTTACATTTTTTAATTTGCCACAAAACATAATCGTTCCATTTGACGCATAGTTGCATAATATATTCAGTGACAATCTTTTACTCTTGGTAGCGCAAGCTCAAGCAATTCATTCATGTTGATATTAATTTGAATGCATTAACAATGACACAGTTGCTTTTAGTTTTGGACAAAGGTACTGTAATGTATAAGTTTAAATGAACAAAATACTGGTAAATGCCATTTGGGGGAGGGGGCGTTGGGGTATATTTTTAATGCGCGAATTTATACCCCCGCCAACTTATCGATGAAATGTTAACTCCACCCACGTGCGTTATCCCGAGTGACTGCACGTGTCTGTGATCCGCCACTGCGTGAGATAAAACTTCATGTCGTGTATAATAAATGATGACTACCCTCTTAGACAGGGTGCAATCCCAGGAGAGGGTGACATCAAAATGCATCGCTAATGAACTCCCCGGAGCAATCAGAAGCTAGGCCTAATCCTCGGATGCAGCCGCAGCTAGAAGGACGGCTAATGTGTTTATCTCGAACTGCTCAGCTCGCGTTCGATTAATTCGAGTCGAGTCGATGTCTCACACTCGCGCATCGAGGTTAATCGAGAGTGAATGATGAATGCGAGAGGAATCACAATGTGTATTGCTATCGGAATCGGAAAATAGATGCCTTTCTGTGATGGTTTTTTAGATAACGTACGATTGAAGGGTTTTCTAGGCAAAACAGTTTTCATTTCTTTCTTTTTTTCTTTTTCCCACGTCTATGAATATTTCGATGAAAGTTCTCTGAGTTTTCTAAAACATTAATCAAATTATTGTTTTGTTTTATTAAATTTCATATCAAAATGCATGAACCAGTGCCTATAATTCGAATGGTATGCTGACGGATATGTGTTATCAAGACTAGACTAGTCTACTAAAAAAAATACTAAAATCACAGCGACAATGTAGATGCACATATAAACCGTTATTACAGGGTATGATGTAAACTTTATTTGCTCTAACAAGATCGTACTCCTGGCTGCCTCCTAACTGTTTGGTCTGACACCCTATACCTAACCCAACGACAGAACTAATACTGACGTTTATATGCGGGTAGCTCGTAAGAAATAGCTGTCACATCATGTCTGTAGTCGAGACGTCGAAATCAAACCACACAGAGCATGGCTAAACTTAACGCTCGTAAAAACGTAAATATTATTTTTCTATTCGCAGAAAAGCTTTTGAGAAAGAGTGTTGAAATGTGGTTTAATTTCACGTTGAATGGATTCTAGGAAGAATATCGAGTCTTGAGAGAAGATTTGTATACGACGGGGCGAAGAATCGTAAGGCGCTTAAAAACGTTTCAAAATTAAAAACTCTCCCTGCCGTATTTTTTTTTTATCAAAGTTGTTGATATTCTGTGGTTGACATTTGGCATCAGGCGATAGAAGCTATTCTGCCAAGTAGTAAGAGTCGAGGGGAGCTGTCAACTTCTGACATCTTACAGAGAATAATTTCCATCTTGCTTGTGTTACCGGAGCTTTGAAGTAGCTTCCTGGCAGAAGTTATATACACGACATGTCAAAACGAGTTGAAAGATGTGCAGACGATACGACGCATACAATTTTTACAATAATTCACTACATACAAAGGATAAAATGCTCGGAATTACACAGACTACACTTATTTGTTCAACGTTCAACTATATTCTTATAAATATTGAGTCAATTGGGGATTTTTCATCAACAACCAAAATCATCACTGTCTTGCGTAATAGTATTCAAATCTATCATTATCAAAATGTTTTTTTTTTGTATTCCAATATGATATATTATTGATACCCTACTGTTGTAACTTTGATTAAACTGATAATGTGAACTAATATTGTGCTATGTCCATAATCTAAAATAACCGAAAAGGGGCATTATAATGGCTATAATGGAACACGCAAACTCTTATGTCAGAAATGAGGTAGCATGACTAGTGAACAAATTAACACTTTGTGAGTGATCATCAGAAATAAAAACAACACCTGCAAGGAAACCCCAAGTCTAGACAGTGTAGCTTATTGTTTATTTTTATGTAGCGATTCCAGACGTGATTTGCAATGGCAAATTACAATCGTAAATGCCAGTCCAATTCCCTGATTTAATCGAGTCACTCACTCGCACTAATCTCCAATCAGATTGAATAGATTAAGCAATTAGTAGATGATTAATTTGAGACGTAGTAATCGAATCAAGAACTGACGGTTGGTCTCTTCTCTTTTCAGGTCCACCCGGTCCTCCTGGGAAGCGCGGGAAGAAGGGGAAGAAGGGAGACGCGGGGGATGCCGGAGTATCGGTGAGTGACGTCATGATCGCCATGTTTAGCAGGGAGATTGCGAGGTAAACGTCCGTTCGCTCAACGCTTTTCTTTTGTTTCAGGGCGCGATCGGACCGCCGGGGAAGAATGGATTCCCGGTACACATTCACATTCATTCCATATTAGACTTTATAAGACTTTTACACATTTTACCCCCTTTTCGAGGCACTCTTCCAAACCTTTCGTCAGACCAAGGTCAACCTATTGTCTGATGAAGGAGCAGAGTATAACTAGAATTGGCAGCGATAATGTTACATTGCTATCAAGTTTTCGAGGTCTTTTCTAGCCCCTCATCAGACCAAGGGCAACCTATTGTCTGATGAAGGTGCAGAGGGCAATATCAGTGAGGATGATACATTGTTAGCTAATTTTCAAAGTTTTCTTTCAAACTCTTCGTCACGCAGAGATCAATGTATTGTCTGATGATGCAGAAAGCATGCCTCGAATTTCACACCAGTCACTTAGTTACATCTCTGTATCTTCGTCATAGACTATCACAATTGACACTCTTGCTGACGAAGGAACGGAGGTCTCGAAAATCGACATAAAATGTGACCTCGTGCAGTAATTATGAATCACTTGTTTTTACCGTTATAAACTTTATTAAAAAAGTACACTTCTGTTCATTCGCAAACGTGACAAGCTTGATTATTTTGCCATTAGTATTGTTAATTGTTGGTGCAAGCAAGCAAGCAATGCCTGAGCGTATTATGTCACTGTGAGCTAGTGCAGAGCGTAAAATGGGTAGGTTGTGATAATTTAAACTTTATTTCATGCCTTAGGTTTATAAGCATGTTCGGCTTAGTTTCTGTTCAACGCATCTTTTATCCCTCATTCTTTATATTGTGTGTGTTATTGTTTTATGTATCGGAGATATTCATTACAAGAAACATTCCTTCGTTATAGCATAATTATCTATATTTATTCAAAGTATGCTTAATTTTGTTAATTGTTGGTGCAAGCATGAAGTCATGTTACTTTTTTCTCTTGTGTATGTATGTATATTTAATTGCATTATAGTGTTGATATTATTTCATGTTTATTACGTTGTATATCAATGATAATTAGATATAAGTTCTTGCATCTTGAAATATATGAGCATTAGCGGACTACAACTTTATAATCGTGTGAACTATGCAAGAAGCCAGAAGTTTGTGTTTCTTTGTATCCAAGCCATAAACTTGCGAGCAGCAAAAACGACTTCTCTGTTTCTTCTCGCAGCTAAGAATATAATTGCAAAGTTTCTGTAGATCCATCTCGTTACTTGGAACCACGCGCGTGACTGTTCTTCCTCAGCCGGGGTGCGTTCACGGACCTAACGAACATTAACGTCGTTGATTAGCGCTCTATACGCGGTGCGAGGCTCTTTCTAATTTCATTTACCCGTGTTAATCGACCGAAAAAAAGAAGCAAGACGATTATTACGAATGAATTCGTGACAACCCAGTCGGAAGAACAAATTAGAGAACGGTTATTTTCTCAAAGTGGATTAGTTATTCATAACCTCATTAAAAATTAATTCAAGTTATTTTATAATTAAGAAAACGAGAAAATGGCGAATGAAGTAATGTTTTAATCATGGAAGTAGGCCCAGTTGCATGCACGTGGTGGGTGTAAAACGACACCTTTTCTCTCTGAAGCAATTAGGTGTTTGGTTTCTGTGGGCGTGTAAGCGTTCTTATAGTCTGATTAGAGTCGTAATCTGAACGTTCTACGTTACACTTCTGAGCTGGGTAGTGGGTAGGGTTACGGGAACCACAGCGTGGCGGATATAGTTCCACGTGTTAGGATAACACACATGACCTATAGCCGAGATGTTGAAACGTAGCTTAAGAAAGACAAACATAATATAACATAAATTTAAATATATTTATCCTCGTACTGACCAAAAATACAAACAAGATCACATATTACAACCGCGGAAAATTTGACATTTCGTATAATATACAGATTTGTAAGCTTTCGTGACCCACGGATAACGAGTAAACTAACTTAAGGGGGATAGGACACATTTGGCAGTTGGCTCATAGCTATATTTGCTCGGCCGGTAAGAATCCGACGTATATGAAACTTTACATGGTTTTCAATAAAGCATACATGGATAGCCCTACAGTCGTAGATAATCAATATCAGCCAGAATCATTCCACAATTGTAGTCAACTTTAGACGTTTTAAGAGAATCCAAAAACCTGAAATTCAATTTAATGTTTTGAAATTATTTAAAAATAATTTCTTGAAAAGTGTTAGTGTAGAGCCCTATGTTTCCGCTTCCTTGACAACTAGGTACGCAAAATTGGAAACAACTGTGGCCGAGCGAACAGGATATCCTATTAACTATAACAGATTTTCTTATTTATATTTTGTAAAAAAAAAACTTAAGTTCTTTCGAAAAAATTGTAGTTACCTTTTGCAACAAAATAATAATTTGTAAAAAATATTTATAAATTTACAATGATAATTAACATTGTTCACCTTAGATACACTGATTTAATAACAATTAATCAAATGAGAAATGATGTGATTATTTCTACAATGATCAAGTATGCGTTTGTTACTGTGGCATCGTTTATAGTCGAAATTCAAATTCGAATTGGTGTTTGTATTGTATAGTTAAATGTTCTCTCTCCGCCCATCCTGCGATTCAGGATTCACTGCATTCGTTTGTACTAATTACACTCAGTATCTTGATAACACGCTCCCATTTAAACCTACAACCTTAGATACCGGAGCCCGTTAACTGTATTTAACTGTCTTTGTAAACACTAATTTGCATGGAGTCTCATTACATTAATTTGTTTCTGGAACTTAGTAAAGAAGTAATTGCAATTAGCCAGATTGAGATTGGTGTGAACAGGGTGCTAGGTACAAGGATATATGAAGCCACACATCACTCCCGTCCTATAGAGCTAATTGATAGGAGGAGAGGTTTTAGCCCATCTGTTAGGGAACCATTTGCTTCGGCAAACTCGGGGATTAATTGTGGCCGTTTAAGACGACGGCTATTTGCATCGTCATTACGACCCAATGTTGGCTGAATTATTCGCACGCTGCCTAGTCCACAAACCCTGATATTTTAACCGCCAGAGATTACGTAGAAAACGCTTAATTATTGCACACAGATTACACTTATCTTGAGCGTACTGGGATTAAAACGACCGAACATTACTTGCAAAAACGAAAACAGGAATTGTCACGTAGAATTTTTTAATGATAATTGTATTGAAACTAAACTGCTACATTTTTTCGGGCAAACGTTAAAAATACGTGGTTTTCTAGCTTCTATTTCTTTATTTTTCTTTACACTTTTTGCAACACTGATATAGCTTAAAAATCGTATTCTAATCGTATTTTCTACCTCACCAAGGTTTTAGGAATTCACAATATAATAACATAACTCTCCAGTGGAAACAATCGTTTCAATTCAACGATTATTATTGTTTCATCATATAGCATCATATTTAACAAAATTCCGTTTTTGGTGTGAAAATTATGATAGACAATTAATTTTACTCAATACCGATATCTGCGATGTGTTAGTTATAGCCTAAACGTTTTCTATAGAAATAAAACGCTGACGAATAACGGAAGAGGAGCTGCTCAATGATTACTTCAGAAGAGCTTTACATTTTTTCAACAGGTCCTTCACAACATTCGTAACTGGCCTACTTATGATGTGACTAATAATGGCGCATGGCCACCATTTTGAGTATTTAGTGTCGGCCATTTGCTAGAGGAAGTTCCCCTGTGTTGTATTCACCACCGTTCGAGATGTCAGAATAATGTGTTTGCGCTGGTTTCAGGCGACGAAGGGCGACAAGGGCGATAGAGGATACATGGTAAGTGCCTCGTCTCAGCTAGATAGCTAGTAGCTTCAACTAATGTACTAAACTATAGATAGAGCCTAGAGCGCGTGTGTGTGTGCATGAGAGTGTTCTTAACGACGTCTCTTGTTGCAGGGCCTGGGTGGACTTCGGGGGTACCCGGGATTCCCGGTTGGTTTTGCCGTTTTTTGCTTTTTTTTACCCATTAACTTAGTCAATAGCTTTGGGTTGTAACAATGAGAATAATACCAGCATTTGTACTGCAGTAACTCGGTTTGCTTTTGCATATAAGCCGCGCTTTTGGTTTTATTAAACTACTACTCCAATATGTTCACAACATTATCCGACATTATCCACAATAGACTAAAGTGACACCCTGGCACTTATATCCTGACACACGTTATTAAACTCCTCCTAGAAATAGTCACATTAGATTAAAGTGACACCCTGGCACTTATATCCTGACACGCGTTATTAAACTCCTCATAGAGAGAGGTAGTCACAATAGATTAAAGTGACACCCTGGCACTTATATCCTGACACACGTTATTAAACTCCTCCTAGAAATAGTCACATTAGATTAAAGTGACGCCCTGACACTTATATCCTGACACACGTTATTAAACTCCTCCTAGAGGTAGTCACAATAGATTAAAGTGACACCCTGGTACGACCTCGTATTATTCATACCTTAAACGCAATGTTGAGTATGATTTAAATGAGCATTCCATACTCACATTGGTCTACCTCTTGGACTCCTACCGTCTACATCTAAAACATGATATTGATGTACCCTTACTCTTAGGTTCAATCACTTCCGTTACCATAAACGATCCACGCTATCCAGTTGCAACTTTATCTACCAAAGTGAACTGTATTATTGTTTACGTCCGCTACAATCAAATCAAAACACAGAAGGGGTTGAAACAAAACACAAAACCACCACTCGTGAGTAACTCAGCACAAATTCAATTATAATTGGATGAGCGTAGCGAGCGTAGCGAGCGAAGCGAAGATTCCATTTCACTACACTGGAGAAAAAAATCCGGAATGTTTTTTTTTTTTCTTTCTTTTTTTTTTTTGTATTTTTGTGTGTTTGTTAACACGATTCCGGCTAAACCGATACTCCGATTGCGATGAAATTTTATGGAGGCCTTCGAAATCTCTGAACTTAGAACTGCCACGTTTTTGAGCGCAATCGGGAAATTTTTCTTATAAAAAACGCAATTTTACGATTTTTTTTCGATTTTTTAAAAATTTCTTCGACTTATAACACCTACACGCTTTATCCGATTGTAATGATTTTTTCACAGAACCTTAATTTTATGAATTAAGATATTCGTGTGAAATTTGAGCGTAATCGAAAAATTATTTTCTCATGAAAATCGAAATTTTACGGTTTTTTTCTTTTTTAAAACAATTCTTTGACTTATAACACCTACATGCTTTATCCTATTGTAATGATTTTTTCACAGAACCTTAATTTCATCAATTTATATACTCGTGTTAAATTTGAGCGCAATCGAATAATTATTTCTTATGAAAATTGCAATTTTACGATTTTTATTTTTTTTAAATTACGATTTACTAAAAAAATTAAGTTAATTTTTTATTTTATTTAATTTAATTTAAAAAAATCTTTGACTAAGCAATAATTTTTTCACAGAACAACAGAAAATCCGCGTTACACATGGCAGCTCAATGCCAATTACGCTCATCCAACAACGCGGCGGGACTTAAGCGTTTTCCTAGTTATTCAAACTATGAGTGGTTGGAAACAATGCAAAATTTCAAGTCTTTGTAACGAGATAGAGAGGGTGCTTGCTTTAAGTACATTTCTTAGACTACTTCGTATTCTTATTGCTCTGAAAACTAATTACATTGTAGAACAACTCATATCTTACTGCGTATACTGTGGAGCACAGGGATAATAACATTACAAACAGATACACCTACCTTACTCAAATGTTTTGTATGTAATGTTATATGAACTAAACTTTGCTAATAAAGTAAACTTTTAATTATTTACTTGCTAGAAGAGGAATAGAAAAAACGGAGATACTTGAAAATAATGAATATCAAACAACAGACTGTTGAAGAAAGTTTTTAAATTAAATTTCAGAAATGTTAATTTTATTTAATAGTACTTTTTTTTTATCTGATCAGAAGAGGAATAGAAAACAACGAAGATACGTGAAAATAATGAATATCAAACTATACAGACTGTTGAAGAAAGTTTTAAATTAAATGTCAAAAATTCGTATTTTATTTAATAGACCAGAAATGAACAAAACCAGCTCGACAGGGGTTTGAACCCGAGTATTCCTCTATCCGGGCGGACGTCCTCACCCTTCAACACTTAACCACCAACTAACTTTAATAACCGTCTTCATTGTTTGTGTATTATATAAAATCAAACTAAAATCGAGAATATACATTTGTTTTATTGGATGAGCGTAGCGAGCGTAGCGAGCGAAGCGAAGATTCCATTTCACTACACTGGAGAAAAAAATCCGGAATGTTTTTCTTTTTTCTTTTTTTTTCTGTTTGTATTATTGTGTGTTTGTTAACACGATTCCGGCTAAACCGATACTCCAATTGTGATGAAATTTTATGGAGGCCTTAGAAATCTCTAAACTTAAAACTGCCACGTTTTTGAGCGCAAGCGAAAAAAAAATTGCTCATGAAAATCGCAATTTTACGAGTTTATTTTATTTTAAAAGAATTTCTTCGCCTTATAACACCTAAATGCTTTATCCGATTTTATTGATTTTTTCACAGAACCTTTATTTCATGAATTAAGATTTCTTGTGAAATTGAGGCAATCAAAAAGATTCTCTAAATAATGAAATTTCAAACAGTACTGTTTTGAAAAATTTTAATTAAATTCAAACTTAATGTTTATTTTGTGATTTTTTATCTATAAAGATTAAGAAAACGATATTCGTGAAAATAAGAATATAATTATTCTTATGAAAAGTTAGAATTTTAAATTTTTTTTTTTTTATTATTAATAACAGAAATGAACAAACATTTACGGGGTTTGAATCCGAATTAAAAATCTTCGAGCGTAGTACTATTTTTCCAAACACCAACTAACTTAAACACGCTCATTTGGCATCAATATACCTCAATCCAACAACGAGATATGACATTAGTTTTTTACATTAATACATAAATACGAATAATACAAAACCATTATTAAGACACCAAGCCAAATAAACCGAACTCTAGGACACACTGACCGATCCACGCTCAAAATAACATTCAAAGTAAAACACATCAAATATGGGGTTCATTCAACGTTTTGAGGCTACATAGTTTATTCGGCAACTAGTTTGTTTTGTAGATGTGCCTATAGTCATCCCATCATCATTTTACATTTTCTTTTGACTAAATAAGGACAGAATTTTCAAAGGAAATTCATAGAACTATGAAATATAATCGAACTTCTTACTTTTGGTTGCATTCTAGATTATTTGGACGTTTGACAATCCTAGTTCCTCCCAAAACTATGAACATGTCCGATCCACACTGACCTAGCAATATGATAATATTATTGTTCTACGTTTCTAGTCCCGAATAGTGCTGTTATTTATGGTACATGAATACACAGTAGCTCTCTGTAATAAACGTACGTTATCTCTAAATGGAAATAAGCTCCCATAAAATTGTCCATATCGTCTTATTTGTATTTTTACATAATGTATACAAAAGCAAGTGCTCTGTAGATAATGCAATATTATTATTCCCCATGGCATAATTGTACTTTATCTCTTTTTGCTTCACTTCCTTAAATGTTACTTGTGATCATAAGTTAAATGTGTTATAAGATCCTCATACATAAAATAACACTAAAAAAAATACAACTAATAGATTTGCACACGGTCACTTAAAAATTAGTAGGCTATTTCTCTTAGGGAAAGTGATTTTATTTCATATTTCGAACTAAGATCTGTAAATCAGTTAGGCTTGCGTGCCAAACTGAAAATCGAACCTAAAGGAAGGTTCAATATTGATGTTCAATACACAGTGCAGAGCGACGTGTTCGTGAGGCAGGAAGAGAGATGTATAGAAGGAAATTGGAACATTTGAGAAACTTGACGACATCGACTTTCTTGCTTCAGTTCACTAAACATTTTATCAGTTGCGGAGATCAAGTCTTTTGGAATAACGAGCCTTGACTTTTTCAACTTTCCAACAGAAAGGAATAAGCACACAATACTTGCCTCTATTTGCATACAAATTTATAGACCTACTCGAGGAATCAAATACACACCTTTTCAATACGTGTTTCTAGTATTTGAAGCATTCACGTACCAACGCAGCAAACTGTTGTAAATCATATTCATTAACTGAAACCATAACATTAAACTAATGAATTAACAACAACAAAAACATCGGCTGCAGCAACCAAGACGACGGCGACCAGAGCGACAACCACAACGTTAATAAAACCTTCACTGCTTAGAATAGTATAATAGTATCCAACCACCAAACAGTCGACTCCTACCAATCATATCTTGGAAAACATTTCCAGCTTTTCATATTTTATAATCCAATATATTTATATTATTCCGTCATGCCAATCTGATCAGTCTAATTCTACATCATGGCTTCCTACTTTATACCTATAAATATATATTTTCCTTCTTTCTTCCTTTCACCCCATTTTAACTTACCAAATGCTAATTGCCCTCCATTTTGACAACAATCATTTTACTTGAATATCTGAGAAAATGCGGTTTAAAATAGTAATAAAGTAATTACACGAGGTACTGTTATTAAATGCTGGTATTTTTCGCATAATGTAATCATTTTGAATGTAACGTATTCAGTAAATGTTCAATGAAAATAGTAAACTTCGATACTAGTTCACGTGAATTGATCGTAATTTCTTCTAACACTGATCATATTCATAGTATATTATGAGTTAAGTGATAATGTCCTAGTTTTCTCCACGGGTATTTTGAATCATAATTGACGACCGCCACAAAGCTTCACATATAGCTTCTTTTCACGGAACCTTCTCCTCTGATTGATGTGTTTGTCAAGTTAAAAAGACGAGGACTTTGAATTATGTTTTAATCACTCTATGTAACGTTACTCAAGAGTAACCCAGATATCTTGGCAACATTTGTCAGGAGAACATTCTGCCTCCATTATTCTTCACCATCTGGTAGAATTCACTGTTTTAAACCACTCAACTATCAAATGAGTATCGAAACTTGCTGTTCTCCTCTCTGATAACACTGGTGGCGGGACATACATGTTGGCTGTACCTCTATTAATATTCAATCTTGTACTAATGATTAACTTATCTTCTTCTATTCCCAGATTGTGGCTACTTCGGGCTCTGGTGAGATGGCGCTATCTTTTATTAATATCGTAGATCATGTCTTGCTTTCGTTCTTGCACTAACAATTAACACTCGGCTAGGTCTAGTAATACATGCTTTATGTGTTTCATCACTCACACTCTACCGAGCTTTTGTCTCACTCTCACTCACGTGCAACTTGTTAGAGAGTTTGAGCACCAATAACTTTCTTGGTTGCACTATATCACATACTATACTACATACGAAATACTGTATTTAAGTTTAGAGGAGTGGAGTCTACTTTCTGCTATTCGGGAGATTCGTCTGGACATTGTATTGTATGTTTAAAATGGCGTTAAAAGTAAATTGGGCGTTGTTTTCTGGTAATAATTAAATGCAATGTACTATAATACATTTGACGTATTTTTAATAATTTAATTAATTCGTTTTTATTAAATTATAACATTTTTAAAAGTAAATTGCTGATTCCATGTACTTAGGCAATCCATAATCATAATGCATAATCATCTTGACAACAAAGTTCATGATAATATTATGTTCTTTCTAGTTTGGAAATCTGATGCTAATTGGCTAGATTTCGATATATAATTAAGTGTTGAATTTATATGGTGTGAAATTCAAAATTGACGATCCGCCTATTGAATGGCCAATTAAGTAATGCGTACATTTATAAATGTGCAATCTGTAAACATAATATGAATAATTGTTTGGTCTTGGTGGTATTTTTTTCTTTTCAAAATAATGCTGTGAATAATTGGGTATAATATATTTTTTTAATGCAATAGTTCAGCAGTTCGTTCAAGGTTTGTCTTGCTCGCTCTCAATATTCCCTTCTGAATAAGAAAGTCGAGAAAAAATTAGCACATTTAGTGCTATTGTAACGTGGATAAAACAATTTAAAAATAATAGTCTCTAAGCTATCTGCTTCTAATGAGATTAAGTAAATCTACATTGATTCAGACTACGATGAGCGGATGACGTCAGAAGATGCACTAACTGTTAACTATCAACGAGTCTCTCGAGCGGCATCTATACCCCACGGTCAGAACTAACACTATTGTAACACAAAGTATGAGGGAATACGGGACTCATTTGACGTACGGCTGCTTCCCTCTTCTGCAGTCATAAAACAACCATTAGAGACAGAAGTTTGTAAAACTGAATAGTAATGATAAACGAACGCCCCCATAAACGATGACCACAAACGATTAGTACGTATTTTAACAAAACAAATGTGCAATATTTTAAAATTTTTGTGCATTTTCACAGTATCCAAAAACTAAAAATTAATTTCCATTCTGTCCTTTTATCAACGAGTTTGTTTCCTTTATGATAGGGGACGGGGGGGGGGGGGTATATGACTAAGATGGCTCATTCTCTGAAAAGCGTGGGCCTTCACCGTGTTAAGTTCTAAACGTGGGGTATAGAATCTCGCGCCTTCCTCTGCTAACACTTTTTTCTCTGTCACCCACCTGGCTAACGACTGACTAACACCCCCCCTCCTCTTATTGTCTCCAGGGACCGATTGGCTTGGATGGACCCAAGGGCGATCCCGTAAGTATAACCTATCTACTCTCGTACTCGTGTTGCCCGTACTAAGGTACAAACTTGTGGAGGACTCATCGAAACTCTTATTTCAGGGCAGACCTGGTGACAAGGGACAGAAGGGCGAACTAGGAAGTCCTGGGTTCGATGTGTTCTCGGCTGTCAAGGTAAATGCTTCCACCTGAAATATCCAAACCTCGAGATTTGCTCAAACAAATATACCTTTGAATCATAGCTGTGATGCTAATAAAATACAAATGAAAATGAAATACACCAAACCTTAGTTTTACGAAATATTCAATATATTTGTAAATTCTTAGCATATTAAACGGTATTTTTTATGAAATCATTACATATTAATTGAATTACAAAATATTTAATCATATGTATTATGTTCTTTTGAAATTTTGTCTTTGTCACATTTCTTCATTTTTCCAGAGACATTCACTAAATTTGTGTTTTTAATGTTTCTATAATACAAATTTCCATTCGAAACGATACTGTCGTTTTCGTTTGAGAAAGTTAAAGCCTTCAGAACTAGTATCTTCTAATATTTTAATTGAGCTTCCATTGCAAACCGTAGTCACTGTATTCTTAATGTACAAAGGAAGCTTCTTCTTGATTGTCTTTGAGGAAACCATTACAAAGAGAGTCTTCATCTATATTCTCGTGCGACATCACATCAAGACAAACATTCCAGATCACACAAGAGAGAAAACAGTTATAAAACGTTACGTCACAGTTTATTGACGCGCAGAAGAGACGTTAGGCGCCAAAAAGCTCCATTTCACGTCGTTAACTAACCGTTGGACGTGATGGCGCACTCGAATGTTTATGAGGATGATTCTAAATGGTGGACTTATGCCCATTTTACGTAACTTTATAAGGTTTAAGATCTAACAAAACCATTATGACTTTAACAAAACTTCTCGAGGTTTAAAATTCAGGGTTTAGAAAATTGACAAAATGTTCATCATTATGTTCTACGAATAAGAAAACCTTTCAATTGCGTCGGAATTATACAAGACTGGCCAGAGGCAGAATACCTCATTCAACACAACTTTGAACGAGTTCGAACATAATGTGTTAATGTGAATCCTTGAATCAAAATATTGAAATGGCACTTCACAAATCAACATTGTACACTTCCTTACACATCGTATTAAAATAAAATCTAATAGCTTTCGGATGGTAAAAAGTCTTTCTTTCAAGTAAATAGCGTCAAGACAAGTGATACCATTCGAAATTTAAAAACAAATCATACAAAAATGTTGTTAAAAATCGAAACAAAATAAAATAAGGGGGAAACGAATTTTTTAAAAGTTGAGTGTGTAATCCCTTTTGGCTGTAAATACCAAAAGAAAAAAGGGTGAATTTATTAAAATTTAGATTCGCGTGCTAAACTATTTTGGTGGAGGTGCCGGGTCCTTAAACGAAATTAACGTAAAATCACTAGAATCTTTGACGATACATTATCAACCCTTTTTACCTCCATTTCAGCAGACCTAATCTTTTGATATAATTGTTTAATTTGTTTTTGAAAGTTTATAATTTTTCGATATATCGATATCGATTGATATCGACATTTTTGTGTGAAATCGATAAATTTAATATTTCACAACCCAGCCCAAATATTTTGATTCAATTTTAATCTTACGTTTCTAAGTCGTCCTTTTCAAAAATAAAAAATAAGGTTAACTTCATTTTAAATAATGATTCGTAATAATGTACGGTTCGTTAGATCTTGAACCTTACAAGCTGTGCAAGTAGAACATTAACCCTGTTGAACCCCATGCACTAACAATGACGGCGGTGGTGTTTCTTTGCAGGGCCTAAAACGTTCGGTCACCACACTTAGGGGTGGCACGTTAGGCTATGCGGAGATAGTGGCAGTGAAGGTGAGGTTACCGCCATGCTGTATGTTCTTGTGCCGCGCGTAGATCACCAGCCAGTACTGTACTAACTGTATCCGAGTTCTTGTTCGTAGCGCTCATCGAGTTACTTGCTGTGCCTGTCTGTGGTACTCAGTGGTCATTGTGGTTGGTACACGCGTACGAAGATGGCCAATGCACTGGACTTTATGCTATTTGTTCGTATATTCGACGTCTTAAGGGTCATGTTTTTAAATAGTTTGTTAAACAATTGATTAGCTTAACATATCGTTAATCATGATGTTGGAAACACAATATTACATTGTACATAAAAAATTGCAATTAAGTTTTAATTATTTCATTTTAACGTGCTGTTAATAAGCTAATCTATTGTTTAAAGAACGATTAAAATTTGTCCCTTAGTGTGGATAGAAAATGTTGCTCATTACAATCATAGCGGTGTCTTAAAAATTATAAATCAATTGCGTTTGATTTTTATTCAATCCACTGGGAGCTACAATACCCCGCTGCTCAAAACCACCTTCCTACGGATGATACAATAACCGCCTTCACATTACACCTACAAGCTCATCTTCGCCTTAGGTATTCTATCAATACTAACTTGTCAATCTATTACTATGTCAATCCGTCTTTTTAAAAACTTTAAAATTAATCAATCCTATCCCATTTCTTATGTTAAGAATCCAATCTTTCTTTTGCAGAGAAAAATGAACATTGCACCTTTCAAATGAAGACACCAAAAAGTAAATATTCTAAATTCGCACACGTAGAATGAGTTTCACTTTTCTACCAACTCTAACAGTCGCTATTTCCTGTCCACCTCCCCTCATTCTTTACCACACAGCTTGGATTTACCACACACATAATGTTTTAATATACATTTCCCTGTGTTTGTGACGCCAAACCAGTTATTAAAACACTGTAAGCCTCTTCGTGTCTTCATTGTGTTAAAACTTAATACGTAATTTTTTGCAATGGGTTTTTAAAAGCAAATCCTTTTCGAGAAGACATGAAAAACAAAAACGTGATAATTTTTTAAATGCCAACTAAATTGTCTATAAAACCGTATAAATTACACGTTTTGTGTATCCTGAGCACGCAAGAATTGAAATAGAGATGTTCAGTTTTTTGGCCCACCCAGAACACAATCTTAATAAAATTAATAATGTATTTATTTCATTAATTCTTTGTATAGCCAAGGGGCAACCTAACATGGCCAGTTTAGTAAAAACATTATTCTTAACTAATAAAGCTAGTTCTGAAAGATTGCATGCGTAAACTGTGTGTTTATTATCCGATGGCAACACGATAGCCAATAGCTCAGAAGAGGATGCATTAATGTTTATAATAAGATATCTAGGATTAAGAAATATTTTATTTGAAATTAATATCTATAATCGTGTAATTTCGACACCTTTAAAATCTGTAAACACGCGAAACAGCAAATTCTTCGTGCGTGCTGTGTTGCATTGGCCATCTTCGTACTGTCTTAGCTGAATGCTTGTCTACTGAGTCGTATTACCGTATACACTAACCATGTAGAAAGCTACGCTAGTGACATCATCTAGGATCTGCCGTTTTGTTTGTCCATGTTTTTTGTTTAGGCATGGGTGTTGTTATTTTGTTGTTAATTCTGTTCTGTATGAGTAGTTGATGGTGATTTGCTGTATCGTCCCCATGTTATCTAAGGGCCAACCACTTCCCCCCTTCTCATCCCGTGATAATGGTACTTCTAGGGCCTACAGGAGCAGGGTCATAACATTACGGCACAGCAGGTTATTATGCTCAAAGTAAGTTCATACCAAACATCAGTCACCATCACTTATTATTAATTAGCATGATCTTTGTTGCATGGAGAACGTTGTAGTTAGCAGCACTTGTTGTTTCTGTACATTTATTTTTAAGTAGACATTATTATAATAATCTTAAGAGGTACAACAAAACGCATTTTTGGGCAGCAAGTAATAATCAAATGATCATTAAACACTGGATAATTGAACAAAAATTATTACTCTTTAGTCGTTGAACTTGAAAATGTGAAAATGTGTGTTTTTCAATAACATCAGAAGAGATGTATTTATTTGTTATCTATACTCATGTTCAATACTTCCGAGTAGTAAATGTCTTACGAAATGCTTCCATTACAAATATGCAAAGGAATTGACATCTGCGACGTCTGACGGCCGTAAAATGTGTTTTGTCTACAGAGCATGTTCCAAGTGTTTTATTTGATATTTAGTTGCTCTGACACTCGCTCATAAAGCATAGCTTGCAAAACCAAAAATATATCCAACACATTCAGTCAGTTGAGTTCGTGGGTGTGGCCGCCAATCCCTGGGGCTAAACAGAATCAGTCCTGACAACCTAGGCACAAAAACATATTGGAGCGCGCGGTGTGCATACAAACATGTATTTGTTCTAAATAAAAGTTAGTGAAAGATACGAGAAAGTTCGTCAACAAACTACTGTACAAAACGAAGAATATTCACTGGAGATAGAACGAACTATCGGACTCCGTTGAGAGAATTCTAAAACACCCCGACGATACGTTTTTGTCTGCACGGAATTCCCGCTCTCACAGCTCATAGAATAGAAGGTAATTTGAAAAGTTCAACACAATCAAAAGCTAAACTACGATACTTGTCCTTTGTCAACGTACTTACGAAGTAGAGGAAACGTGTACCTACAAATTACATCACTTTTTAAGCTTCTCTTTCCCAAATAGAAGTAAAGATTAGTTTTGAGCTAGTTTTGAATGACGACATAGTTAGAGTTCGGCTACTCGAATTCAATAATATAAAGCTCATATCAAGTTAGAAGACTTGAGACCTAGCACAATGGTAAACTAAAGGGAAAAGCGTTGTCGTTTCTCGCGAAACGTATTTCAAAAGTCTCAAAAAGTATTTGTATTACTTTCTAAGCACGTTAGACGTCATTTTGTTACCTTCAGGCCCAAATAATTGTAAACAATTCTAAGAAAATAAATTGAAATAATGATTAATAATAATATTATTCAATGTTTGTCTTGATATGCACCAGTGCAACACATTGTAAGTTCAAGTACACTAGGCGTGATTTACAAGCACGTTGTGCCTGCTGATTGGAGAGAGTTCTCATGGTCTGCTTGCCCTGTAGGGAGAACCTGGGGAACCGGGCCCGCCAGGCCCCGCAGGGCCACAGGGTCCCGAGGGTCTGCCAGGACACGACGGACGACAGGGAATACCGGGAGAGTCGGGACCGTCCGGTGAAAAGGGGACGCAGGGTCCCATCGGGCCCATCGGACCCACGGGACCTCCGGGAGTGGCGGGAGTCAAGGTAAGAAGACAAAGTTTATCATCGTGGACCGGTATAGAAGTCTTTGTTTAGCTGACGGAATTCTGTTTTGACTGGAGTTTTAAAAGTGACTTTCAGTTGTACTCAGAACCCTACATTTCATCAATGTTATAATTAAATATACATAAATAATGTTCAATAAACCAAAAATAATGTTTGTTATCACATATTTCGTTGTCCTATCTCAGAAGTGTTAATAAATTGACGAAGAATTAAAATGCATCTTTGTGCATCCTAAACTTATTTCCAACTACTTGCACCATCTGATTATCAGGTATTTTATCACTTTCACTTTTACTTTTCAACAACAATTTCTATTTAGCTTCATTCTCTACACGGATATTATTACAGTTCTTGATATTCGTTATTTGCATTTATGTTTATGCACGTTGTGTGATAATCACAGCAAAGCTTAGGAAATTAATGGTAACTAATTTGTTTTAATTTCTCGAGAATATTAATGGACCGCATTTACTGTTCATAATGTTCTATCTACAATATGTTAATGTCCTGCAAATAAAATACCACTTCAAAAACATCGAATTCTTTTGTAGTGCTCATAAAAATCGAGACAATAATGATAACTTTGTGTACGTAACTTCCTGTATTTAATACTTGTAGGTTCGAGCACAAGACTGGGTAAATTTTACCATAATTTCTATAATCAAGAAACAATGATAAGAGTGAAATAAAAAATCTTCACAAAATTGAAAAATAATAAGTCATAAAGAATATTGATGAGAGTTTGTGGTGACGTCCCCGTGATTCCAGGGCTCGACGGGAGAGTACGGGTACACAGGAGCCCCGGGGTACCCGGGAATGCCAGGACGTCCCGGAATGCCAGTGAGAATTCTTTGAGTTCCTTATGATCTATCTATATCTCCCACTGATCAACCCCACACTGTCTAACACACTGCTTCCTCCTACCCAGGCGTTGCCCGGGCGGAACGGGACACACGGGTACGACGGTATGCCGGGGCTGCCCGGGTCCCCTGTAAGTTGAGACGTCTCAGTTTCTCTGGGTTGGTGTTTACTAACATTATCTCGGCACTTCGTTTCTAGGGGAGCTTTGACTGCAGTGGAGGATTCTGCTTTTAATCATGGGAGCGGTCATTGTATAATATACTAACATAGGGGCTGTCCATAAACGACGTCACAAAATATTGCATTAAGTTCGACCCCTTGTGTTTTAAAGTTGTCTCTTTCCGACCCATTATCGTACAAGCTAAAATAATTGTTTTACATTCGATGGATATATCAGGATGTTTTAAACAAACTGTTTTACAACGTAAAACACCATGTCACTTTGGAACAGCATTAATAAATAAATGCATTTGTATTTAGAGTCTACTAACTCAGTCACAAAACTGATTTTTAGTGGGCGATATTAAATTTAAAGACGACCAAAATTTAAGTGCATATAATTCGGTAAACGAGAGGGCTTGAAATTCTTGGATACACCCACTAACATTTTAGACGTCAATTATGGATTGCCCCTTATATGGAATTTCCATTTAACAGGCTCTACGCACGGGGAACTTCTACAAATTGAAACGTAACCAATTACTGCGTTGATTAATTAACAACGATACCAATAATATGGTAGCCGATGGTTCGCTCTGGGCGTTTTATCATCGATATGGACATGAGTTGGTTGGATTTGGATGGGGTGTGATCCGAAATGTAATCTCATTCGATCAATCTGTAGCAAACTATCGCCAAGTGTAATTAGTTATCTGTGCTACCGCCACATTGAAGTGTTAAGACTTCTTTTAGGTCCAGTTTGGAACGAGGTCACAAATACCGCAGTTGACTCGATCCATGTCTCTTTTCCTAGTAGTGTATTTCGATATCGTGACCATTCTTAGGTACCAAAGTTTGACGCTGTGATGTATATTGTATATAAACGCAGTAATCGGATGATTTCGGTATATTTGAGGACTAAACGGATCACGATACATGATTTAGAGAATGTTTCGGGAAGAATCCCAAGTAATCTAGGATTCTTGAAATTTGTAATTGTAGAGAAAAAGGCCGACTAATTTAACATAGCGTTAAAGAGGGAATGGGACACATATGGCAGTTAGCAAATAGCTATTCGCTCGGCCAAGATGCATCCGACGTATATGAAACTTTGAAAAGTTCTCAATCAATAAAGCATACATGGACAGCCCTGCGGTCATAGATATTCAAAATTGTGTCTTAATCAGCCAGAAAAAAATCACTATTATATAGCCAATTGTGAAAACTAATTTATTTTTTAGAAGTTATTTTAAAACAAAATTTGGAAATGTGTTTCTGCAGAGCCCTATATTTCCACATTCTTCACATGTTCAAAATTTCAAATTCCTGTGATGTCAGTCGGCTGAGCGAACAGCAATTTGCCTAAAACGCATGTCCTATACTCTCTTAACTAAGGTGGTTGTATTCTACACGCTCTTGTGTAAAATATAATTAAAAATACTTGCTCCTCCGTGGATTGCACCGATACCTCAGATGTCCAGCAGCTGCTCTATCTAAGTTAGCTATGGAGACACCGTAATTAAGAGTTCTGGGTTCAATTCCAGGTGGAGCCAGTATTTTTAATCGTGTCTAAAATGCCATCATATTATTTATAAATATTTCCATCCGAAGAAACCCAAGGTTCACGTTACATGTTTTTAATCATTGACGCAGAATATCAAATCAATTCGATAACGCCGGGGATAAAATACCCTTCAAATTTTGAGAGCTTTGACGTCACTTTTGTTTTCAGAACATTCAAAGAGGAGACATCTACATTATATCAAAACGGTACTTATACACAAAACACGAAATAAACATTCAACACGCGTAACCCATTAACTAACCATTGTCTCTAATTGAAGGGTGACATGCTGCTAGTGCTGGTGGTGGTGCGAGAGAGCGAGCGAGGGACTGATATATGAATGTGACTAAACGAAGTGTGTGCTCTCCAGGGAGACAAAGGGGACAAGGGCGAGCGAGGCTTGACAACGACACTGAGCGGAGACCAGTTCCCGACGGGAATCATCGAGGGTCCTGCAGGACCACCGGGCCCGCCCGGTAAGTCTGGACGCGTTCATTCACAAACTCTGTGTACGTATGTAGATTAATGGAAGTGAATGTTTTGTACTTAGGGTCTAGAGGAAAGAACAGATACGAACAAATTCAGGGGATGGACACGAAAACAGATTTAAGTTGGGAAGTATTCACATGCATGAAATGTGGAGATTTCGTAATTTTTACTCTCACCCGAATGAATACGCAAAAAACTACGTTTTTCACGATTTAAAAAAAAAATACAAGTAAAATAAAATAAGGAAAATAGCTTTTTATGGGTAAAATCAAACCAACCGCTTCACATAGAGTCTGGTTCAACTTTGCAGGAGTAACTTTAATTGTAAATTAAGGGTACGATCAACCTTTCTAACAAAGTCCCGTAGCATAATCCAACAGCTGCTTTCTGAGCTGTTGACTGAACCATCTCACGGATCTGGTTGGAGGGTGAGGTCTTTGTAGAAACATAATTTTAATAAAAAGTTGGGGAGGGAGGAAAGGAAAGAAAGTACTACCTCTCTTAGATGCCAACCAGTACTGCAGTTTCTTCTGGTTGCCCCCCCCCCCCCCCCCCCAGAAGGGGGAAAGGAAACACCAACGTTCTGAGCCAACTCTGGTGAAGCAAAGATACATTTTCTCCAGCTCGGGGTTTTTCTTAGCTATATCGGAATAGCAATACTTTGATGTCAGGGTTGGGTGGGGTTTAGAATCCCCGCCTTCCTGAGCTAAAGACTGACTCTGTCGTCTTGTTCTGAAGGACCCGAAGGGCCGAGGGGTGAGAAAGGAGATTTGGGCCCCACTGGCCCTCCTGGAATGCCCGGGGAGAAGGGCGCAAGAGGCAAGAGGGGCAAGAGGGTAAGGAATCATCAGATTACCCCTCTCTTTTCACCCCAAAGACAAACCTCCATGACAATGCCACGTGCACGATAAGGACATGTTGTGGACCCAGTAGAGCTCTTTTAGTCTGTCTCTCATACTGTTGTTGTGCTGCATGCTCTTGTAAGTAGCCTACCTATCACCCTGCACGGGGCGCATGATCGTACTTCATTAAGGGGGTATACCACCGCATTCCTCTCTTTTATCAATCATCATTCTGTAACACTTCTGAATGGTGGTGGCAGCATTTTTGTAACTAACTGTTATTATTTTTAGATTCACCTTTGTAATATTAATATTGTTTTTCTCTGTAGTAATTATATTATGTAATAATTTGCTGTTATTAACGCTTTGGGTTGATTATTGTTTCTAGGGTGCTTATTAATGTATATTCATTATGTTTAGTTATTTCTGCACTAACCAAGTAGTTTGATAGCGTAATCCTGGAGTCTTCACTACATTCTGTTGTGGATTCTGAGTGCCTTCTAGTTGGCTACCATGGTTGAAGTAAATGTAAGTATTTTCATGCTTTTTGGATGCTTTTTAATTTGTATTCTCTTTGATCTGACACTATTGGTAGTAGAACTAATCACTGCTGTAATTTATTAAAGTACCTTCAGTCGTGTTTTACTAACATATCTCACTTCTCCATCACTACTAACACTCTTTCAATTGTATTTCTCATAGATGCATTCAGTTTTAACATTGGCTTTTGTATTCACAACTATTTAACATTTGGTGGTTTGTATTAGGCCTACTTGATTTCTTGCATTGGCACTATTATGTAGTTTTGGAGATGAATTACAAGAGCTTTTACAATAAAAAATACGTTTAATATTTTAAAACAATAAAATTAATGTGCACAAGAAAAATATTTTGGTATAATTTGCCATACTTTGCACAAAATTAAATATTCATTGAGCAGTTTTCAAAATCAATAAAACACACTATACAGGCCCTCAAATTTGGGCTAAATTTAGACCAAATGTTGGTGACTGTTTTTAACTTTGAACTGTAGGTTTGGAAGGGGTTGGACGGCGAAGCTGTAGAACGGGGCCTGCCGGGCCTCCCGGGGCCCAAGGGTGAACTGGGGGATACGGGCCCGCGGGGCGAGAAGGGCGAAAGGGGAGAGCTGGGCATTGCAGGTACAGATCAGTACAACTCGTTCACTTCCAGGGCTGTGTCCGAGGCGTCTTGCTGACGCGGGTGTGTGCGTGTGTTGCAGGAGACCGGGGGGAACCGGGACTCAGGGGGCCAGCCGGAGAGGACGGACTCAACGGCGAGGGGGGACCCCAAGGACCGCCTGGACTGCCGGTGAGACCCCTTCTTAGCACACGGGGACTTACTACAAACATTAGCAACGCGTAACTTGGATAATTCAGTATGAACACAAAATATTGTAACTCGTTAAATAAGATTTAGATCTGTTGGAAAAAGTACAATGTATTGAATTCTCAAAAGAAAGCAAACAATATAGTTCAACATGTGGTGTGATTTTATTTTATAATCATACTATACAATTATCACAGTATTATCATAAAATGAAGTCGTACGATAATATATGACATGCCATATTATTTGTTTTTACAAGACTTCTTAAAAGTTGTGCACATTTGAAAAGTCAATTCATCATAAGATTTTCAACAGATGTTTATCTTATTTCACGATTTATGAAAGTGTTATAATGTTATTTAAACCATATTTTGCGTTCATGCTAAAACAAGCATGTTTACTTTGAAACATATGCTTACGTACGTCTAGTTTGAACTAACAAAATAACGAAGATAAATTACATAAATCTCTTTATTTTGACCTCGTCAATATTTATTGTTTAGGGTCAATCTGGTCCAAAGGGCGAGAAAGGCGAATATGGTGATATTGGCCCACCAGGGCTAATGGGTCCACCAGGATTGCCAGGCCCACCAGTAAGTGTTGATGAAAATTAATATTCATCGATATTTTATAATTTATTTCAAGCCATTTAAATCACGTGATTCTTATTTCAGGGCTATCCCGGACAAAAAGGCGACAAAGGCGAAAAAGGAGAATCGGTAAGAATCAAAGGGTCAAATAATTATATGTTTTATTTTACTTACTAACTTTTATTGAATGTGTTTTCCTTGTGCTGAAGAGGTAATAAAATTGAGTTACATTATCAAAATGTGAGTTGTTAAGTTATTGAGGGCGTGCTTAACATTATGTTTTTTTCTTTTCTTGGCGCATCCTGGTTCAGAAATACAAGAAGCTAAGGCGACGACAGGTAATGATAATCAACTATATATTTCATTTCATAACCGCTCTGAATAAGCATATCCTCTTAAATCTTAAATCAGTTGAACTAAACATAGTCTATAATTTTTTTTTTTTGCGAAATCAAAATTGTATTATAATAAATGACGTTTTAACTAATCATTTTTTAATTTATAGGGTGATGGTACATACGAAGGCAGTGGTGTAGATTTTGTAAGTATATCGGTATTATTTTACCCTGACCTATGCATTCATTCTAATTTGTAGTATAATATATGTGATAATCGTGAGTGTACAACTAACACGGTTGTTCGTGTAGGTTATGGGCCCACCCGGCCCGCCTGGACCCGCGGGCCTAGCCGGTCTCCAGGGACCACCGGGAATCAAGGGAGACAGGGGACTGGACGGTTCGAAAGGAGAAATTGTAAGTGGAATCTATTGCAGTAGTAATTACTTCCAGGCGAGGATTTCATCAAGTTTAGTCCTGGGGGACTATTAACTAACTCAAAATGACAGTTGTCGGGTGATAGCGACAAATTTGAAAATAGCTCAGCTCGGTAGTATTTTCTATTTAAACGTTGTCACTGTCGTTTACAAGTTATCACAAGTGTTATTGTATTTACAAAGTTTTCGCTGTCGGTCGACAACAGTCGCACGAGGTAGTAAATCGAGCCCCTGATGTAAAATTATGTGTACATTTTCTTAAATCTTTGGGATTAGTCGTTACAATTACTCAACCTGAAAGTTGTACTGACATCTAAAGCAGAATCAATCAAATGAGGCCACAAGGTTTTTGGAGCTTAACCTCCTTAGAGTAAGTAACAAGTCCAATTCGTGTTTTTATTCGCGCGTAGGCACATTATAAAGAACCTCAGTTGGTGGAATATAGTTAGTATTAGTTTCAAATTCAATTCGGCTTGAACCCGGACCTCCACCAATCAATGTATCTTAGATTTTCTAACAAGCTTTAATAGCCCCGTTCCACCGCCGCATCGGAATAATTTTATCAATAGTTATTTACTTGAAGAACGCATAAAAAATAAATCCTCCGCTCCCTTTCGTCAGATATTTAATTCTGATTTGACATCTGATCTGACTGTCACAACCACTTTATTTTCTTTGCGTACACGAACCGAATTATTGAGTATAAATGTGATGCGACTGCAACGCGATGTACTTAATTGCGCGGTATCCACTACCCACCTGTCAATATTTACAATTTAATTTACATTTACAATTTACATAATTACTCAAACTGAAAGATTGTACTGATAGCAGAAGTATTTGTTAATTTAATTTTTTCTTCTGAAAACACATATCAAATGAGACAAGTTTATTTGGAGCTTAACCCCATAAAGCGAGGTAACAACATATTATGATTCGATTTTCGCGTATGCTACATTATAAAGAGCTTGTGTTGGTGGAATAATAGTGGCTATCAGTTTCAAATAAAATTTAACCACGACCCGGCACCTCCACCAATTTCGTTCAATTCACATCTTCGATTTTCTTAAAGCATAACTTCAATGCCTCAGTTCCACCGCTATGTTGGAATATTTCGAGCGATAGTTATTTAATAATAGAACTCATATAAAGTAAATTCCCCACTCCCTTTCGATATATATTTTTTAAGTATTAGAATTAGTCGACAATCACAACCACAATCCCATTTTCTTTAAGGACGAGCCGAATTAATTAGTGTAACTATGGTGAATTTACAACGCTACAACGCGATGCATCCAAATACATAATCCACTAGACAACACTCTTAAACACCGAACAACCCCAGTCCAGATTCAAACAAGAGTATAACCACATGGAGAATGTGTAATCGCTGAAGGCCAAAACACCCGCACCAAAGCCAATCGTATTCTCTCTCGTTAGCTAATTAAACATAATACTTTTATCCCACCTCACCCTTGTAAGCCATTTATTTCTTATGCCTAATTTGAACTAATAACCTTCATAACTTTACCCGGCACCTCCACCATGAACTTTAATTTTCTCTCTCATCAGCCATTTAAACGAAATACTTTAATCCCAGTTCCCCCATTTCTTTTGCATATGTAATTTGAACGCGTAAAGAGCGTAACTCGGCCTCGCACTTCCAGTAAGCCTATTTATGTTTCTCATCAGTCATGCAATCTAGTTTTAGAATTTCATTGGTAAGGTGGCCAGCATGGAAGTGTTCGTAAAACTTTAAAGTAAACCAAACTCGATAGCCTACAGGTTCGTCTTACGTACGAGTTACGACATACACGAACATCTCGACGAACAAGTCGCATGTTCGTTGGCTACACCACGTGAACTTACTCGAATAACTCATTCAATTTGAGCTAGAAACTGGTCAACCACATCGCGTGCTCAGGGAGAAGTCGATTATGAAACTCGATTGATTATAAATAAGAGCCTCAAAGATTGGTAGGGGGGGGGGGGGGGAGAGAAATAAGGAAGAAGAGAATGTTTTGCTGCGGAGTTGTGTAATGATTGAGAATGTGAAAAGGTGCTCGAGTAAAATTCAATTGTATCACGATTAAAACGGACATGTAAATCATCAACGTTGATAAAAGATTAATAATTCTTTGATACTGGATAGTACTACCACTCATACAAAAAACATGTAAAACACAACCGAGCCTGACACATTCAAAAGCATTAAGATCCATAAGAAGGGCTAAGCTTATGCACCTTTCTACATTTGCGTACACAAATTCACTATGTTCCGTAATTGCATCCATGCAAAGTACGGCAAAATAGAGTTTGCAACTATTGTTTAAATGAAATAAATAGAACGTGTAATACGATAAAGGTAATTAATTTTATCAGTCTTACCTCCTTGAGTAGAAAACCGCTTGTGTTAGGGTCTTAGTAGGGAAAAGTTTATAAATAACCGACCGATTGATTGATTGGATATTGCTTAACGTCTCATATTTATGCAACTTGGCTAATCGAGACGAAGGGAGGGACGTAAGGGATGACGCGGGGGGACAAGGGGTGGACAGGCCTGTGCTGGTCAGAACCAGCCACAAGCGAATGGGGAGGGCAGGGGTTCCCCCACGTCGTGGTCGTCTCCGTCTGTGTCATCATCCGTCCGTGTTGTCATTGTCGTCGCCGTCGGGGAGGTAGTCAAAGGGAAGGGGAAAGTTCCCCGACGACCGACCGAGTGTGTACTTATTTAGATAGTATGTTTTCTAATTGTACGATTATTTTGTGACCGTGGGTTTATGAAGTTTTTAAAATATGACGAATAGAGAATTTTCTTCGAAAGATCCGACAAGAAATGACAGAGAAATGATATTCTGTACTCTATAAAGGCTACACCATTACAAAGCCCATCTAGACGAGTTAGTTTCCATAGTAACATGACGACGAAGCTCGTTAGCCAATTGGAAATCTGTTATTTACAAACAGTAACTTTGAAGTGCTGTACGCTTTGAGTAAAAACTTGTTTTGAGTCCGTGTTCAGTATTATAGTTAATGAGAACGATCTTCAATCACTGCGCAATTCTCTACTTGTTTTGTTAGTTTGGTGAAGCATGGTTGTTTTCATTGGCAAAACATTACCTTATCAACGTGCATAAGTCGTTAAATTGAGGACAATGTTTTTCGTTTGAACCATATTATATTGTTATTACAAATGTTATTCGGGGACAAATACCATAACCAAAAACTAAAACTTAAAAACTTGCTATGAAAACTATAACAATAGTTTTACATAAATTAAAGAAGTAGAACAGATAAATATAATATATTATTAAGTTTTGTTAGTTGACTGTAAACATTATTAAATGTAAAATATGTAAACAGTGCATTGTCCAATATACTAGCTAAATGAGGATTGTTTTTACGGTTAGCATAATAAAGTTTATTGGTCTGTTTGGCATGTTTTTATTCGAATAAACTAATGACGTTTTACTTTACTAACACGAATTAAACTTCAGCTTTTCATTCTCATTTATGTGGTACTTGGGTCAACTCCGAAATAGCTAAGCTATCTGCATTAAACTGTTTCTAAATTCCACCTATTTGACTGCACTGTACATTTTAGCATTCACTTCTCTGTTTTGTATACAAAAATACACAATTCTAGAATACTAAACTATCATTAGTAACGTTTAACCCTACATTGTTTAATTATGTGAATACAAAAATGTGAATGCGCATATTAACATTTTAAATAGACGTTAGTGCTTATAAATCATTGCAATACACAAAACTATTATTTGGAGTACACTATCAAATCTTCCAAACATATTATTTATAATGTGGTGAACTATAAGTTTTAATATTGTATGTTAAAACTTCGTCGCTTTTTATAGCAAATAAATCGGATTAATATTTTCTAACTTATGTTTTGTTCTATATAGTATGTTTAAAACTGATCTGTGAATGCCTCCATTGTCTTGTTTCAGGGTGAAAAGGGAGTTAAAGGTGACCCAGGTCCAATGGGATTACCGGTAAGTACCGAGCCATGTAATCCAATCCAACTGTAGACTATTTCAATACCTTTGCAATGCAACGTTCATGCTGTTATGTCATCGATTTCTTCAGCAACAGTTTACCAAGTTGCAACTAACAAGTGAAAGAATCAAACACAATATTGTTGACCTCTTTGAAGTAAAACTACACAATTATTAATTTAAGACGTTAATTATTATTTAATTCCTCGTTTCAACCTTATTTGATGAGCGCAGCGAAGATTCCATTCTACTACACTGGAGAAAAAAAAGATTTTTTTTTCGTTTTTCTTGTTTTTTTCTGTTTGTATTTTTGTGTGTTTGCTAACACGATTCCGGCTAAACCAATACTCCAATTACGATAAAATTTTCTGTAGGCGTTTGAAATCTCTGAACTTAGAACACGTTTTTGAGCGCCATCAAAAATTATTTCTCGTGAAAATCGCAATTTTACGATTTTTTTCGATTTTTAAAACATTTCTTCGACTTATAACACCTACATGCTTTATCCGATTGTAATTATTTTTTCACAGAACCTTAATTTTATGAATTAATATATTCGTGTGGAAAAATTATTTCTCGTGAAAATCGCAATTTTATGCTTTTTTTTGTTAGTATTTTTGTGTGTTTGTGTGGGATCAATATTACCAAGCGTGTCTCGCAGACCATAGCAATGGGAAAATGAAATCAACTTAATACCATCTGCATAACACATGGCAGCTCAATACACCAATTACGCTCATCCAACAACGCGCCTGAAAAAGCGTTTGCGAAGCTTCCTAGTAAATAAAAATTATAATGGCATATTTATTTATTTAATTTTTTTTTAATTATAATATTTAACTAGTGCATATTACATGTTTAAAATAATTAATCCACGACCAAATAGGGTTTAAAACCCGAAGAAACTGCTATTGTATGTCATAACTTGCCTTTAATCTCAGTATATTGTATGTCATAACTTGCAGCAAGTGCGCGAAGTGTTCTCAGAGTTTTCACAATTTATACATTTAAATATTTATTTTGTGTTCAATAGAATTTTTTTCAAGTGAAGAATTTTATTTCTGCACTTCACTTAGCACAAGGTAGTCATATCAGCTAAGAGCCAACTATTACCGTAGTATGAAAACATGCCTTGTTAAAAACATAATGGCATTCCATAATATGTTTCGTAAAAACCGTAATAATGCTCTCCAACGTACAACGTTTCACCTAATGATGTCGTTATGTGAACATATTAACCATACTGGTGCCCATTTCCCTAAAGGATTTTCTGCGCAGACGATGCGTTTGCCTCTTGGATATTATTTCGTATATTTTGTATCATAAGATTATAATAACAACATTTTATTTTGAATACATTACACAAAATTAAATTAAATTAAATGTATTAAATGTATTTGTAACTAGCTTTGTTTATTACTCTGATCGTAATTTAATCGGGATTGTTAATTTTAAATAATTGTTGTAATTCGTAATATACGTATTATCTAATTTAAAGAAGTTGGTTCTAGTTTAGACAAAATACAAGTTAAACACAATCATAGCCATTATCTTATTTTCTGTGCAATACCTTTACCTCCTCTCTCCCGAAATTATTTGATTTTCTAAAAATATTCATTTCCAACTACTTTCATGTTCTTTATTTATAAAACCATAACAAATTAATAACATAAAAAAACAATGTTCCCTTTATTTTTTCTTAATATATTTGGATATTAAAATTTAAGATTCAGTTATGGAAATTTCGCGCATAGACTAGACACACCTATTTATTTACGTGTGCGACGTAACGTTATAAGAGCCCATGCAGCCGCTTGTGATGCTGAATAACAATTCCCCATGTTCATTACTTGATACCACCATCCATGTTCTGTTTAGGGCCCAATGGGACTTAGAGGCGAGGCAGGGCGGCCCGGGGACCTGGGCAAATCCGGCTCGCTGGTAAGGTTGCCACACTCATAAGTGCACTAACAGCACTAACAGCGCGGCAGCACTAACAAGTAACAACGCCTGGTGGTGGTGGTGTGCACACAGTGTAAACAAACTAACAGTGTACTGTACTGACTTCTGCCTCACGGCCGACGTCCCCTTCTCCTGCTCCGTCTCAGTGGTACTCTAAGACCAGTTGATTTACTTAACATTGGTATAATTATATTTAACTTATAGTGAATGTTGGGTTGGGTCTGTAAATCCTGGTTTATACTTAACATGTATCTAATGAAAACATAGGCTACTAATTAAGCCAAGTAAGTTATAAAGAAGATTTTAAATTAAATCTCGAAGACTACATCATATATTATGTAACGAGACATGTAATTAAGGAATATGAATTGCGTTGTTGATGTAAAAAAGACTCGTACGAAACAGCTGTTGACCTAAAGTTTTAGGAAAAAAATATTAAAACTTTACTTAAAACAGCGTTTTGTTGTTTTCTTAATTTGGTCAGAGTTTAAATAGGCCTACTAAACAATGTAAGGACAGACATTGTTGCATTAATGCATTGTCCTGTCTGTACCTCAATCTGAAATAGATGTTTACCAGCTAAAAACTGGGAGAGTTGACTGGATTTATAAGTGTATCGTATGTAAATTAAATATAACATGTATTGCTGTAATATAATTAATACTACTTTAAGGAATAATCTTTATCACCTTCCACGTGTCGCTAATTTGTAATGTGTTAGTGTAAGATAAAACGTTTGGTTGATGAATAAACTTGCATGCATGTGGCTACTTTCTTTCTGCTTGTTCTTGTACTTGCTAGACCCGCCTCTTCAGCTTCTCCCGCCTCCCCACGGCTTGGGCACTAACTCTCAACCAGTGAGTGTGAATGCTTTCTTAATTCTTCTTCCGGTGGCAGTTTGTTTATTTCTACTTGTCTTAACAACCACATTAATTCGTTACTATTCATGAGTTTATGTTTTGCTGCCACCACCATTCTCGTTTTCCCACCAAATGTGTTTACGTATAATTTTGAAAATGATGTTTTCTTATTTTTGTTTCGTTGTTTTCTCCTCGTGTTTAGGGCCCCCCAGGGCTCGACGGAATGAAGGTACGCTCTCGCAGGCAGGTGTCCGCACTCTGTGCTCTCTACTCTCGACGTGCTCGTATTCACGCGCTACGTTCAAGCAACAGCATCGAGATATAATTGTGACGGATCGTCCGAGCAGAGAGCACAGATCCAGGACACCACTGCACTAACTACTAAGTGAATTACTATTGTGTTGTACAGACAAACATTCCGGAGTGACTCTTGTTTCTGGTCCTAGGGAGCCCAGGGCGAACCGGGAACCAAGGGGGAAAGAGGAGATCCAGGATTACCCGTACGTATTCAAAACCAACCACGATGTTAATCCTTTTAACAGTGTGATATTCCTCCCATTAGATCCGACACTAATTAATAATTTCCCTTTTGATTATTCTAGGGGACCGATGGGATCCCTGGCGCAGAGGTATAGACAAACTTCCTGGCTTACTCACACGTATCACTCGCTTCGTCCAGCCTAACACTTACTGCATGGCGCATGACTCATCACTCCTGCTAAGCAATGCAACAGACACATTGTGTGGTCACTCGTAAAAGTGTATTTCTTATTTTAGGGTCCGAAGGGTGAAAAGGGAGCAAAGGGTGAAGCTGTAAGTGTTCTATTTTAATGAGAGTTGTATGCATGGGCGTTCGGAAAATTTTGACGTTTCAAACTAAACAAACAAGTTTATTGTGATTACGAGTCAGGAAAAAGCCCTTGTTTGATGAAAACTCCAGCGATGTAACCAAATTATGCAAACCGGGGGCGATTTAATGTTATGCAACAGTTCCCCCATTTTGAATGGGAATTCTCTTAGAAATTGAAGCCTACGGCGCCCACGTATTGGCATGTTTTATTCATCAAGTTCTGATATCAACAGTATATAACCACTGTGTTCTTCAATCTACGTTCATTCGTACGAATCATGTATTTTAATTTAGTAGCTAAGCGAGTGAAGTTGTTAGAACCCAGTAACATTTAACACGCTAACAAACCCAAACCTTTCTTATAATAATTATTGGTGGTGGATCTAGTTCCTCGCGTACAGTAGTAGTTTCAAGGTCCGACGCCCATGCCGAGGGGTCGTCTGTATCGATGACTGACTGTCTTATGCCATGCACAGGGACCTCTGGGCAAGCGAGGGCGCAAGGGTGATAAGGGTGACAAGGGCGACCAAGGTGTTCCGGGACTAGACGCGCCCTGTCCGCTAGGACCGGACGGACTACCTCTACCGGGCTGTGGATGGAGACCGCCGAAGGTAATGACACTTGATATCAAAGCCTTTCCTATTAGAAATTTTAAGTTTGTGGATAGAATTTTTCAAGTATTTGGTGGAGGTGCCGGGTATAGTTAAACATAGTTATTGTGTAATGCTGTATTTTGCTAACTTTTTAAGTAAACATACTAAAGTTAAACAGTGTTTTCATATTTTGTTATGTTGATAACTTTATGAATAAACAATCAAAGAAATTCCATTTGACTTCAAATCCATTCCTTATTGTTATCAATTTTAAATTTGTGGATAGAATTAAACAAAATTCAAGTATTTGGTGGAGGTGCCGGGTTCAGTTGAACAGTGTCATTGAGTTATGCTATATTTTGCTAACTTTTTAAGTAAACAATGCCAAACAGTGTTTCCATATAGTGTTATATTTTGAAACTTTATGAACGAACAATCAAATAAATTCCATTTGACTTTTAATCCATTCCATATCATCGATTTTAAATTTGTGGATAGAATCAAACAAAATTCTTGTATTTGGTAGAGGTGCCGGGTTTAGTTAACTGTTTAGTTATTGTGCAATGCTATATTTTGCTAACTTTTTAAGTAAACATACAAAACAGTATTTTCATATTTTGTTATATTTTTATGAATGAACAATCAAATAAATTCCATTTGACATCAAATCATTCCTTAATTATTATCAATTTTAAATTTGTGGATAGAATTAAACAAAATTCATGTTGTTGGTGGAGGTGCCGGGTTCAGTTGAACAGTGTTATTGTGTTAATGCTATATTTTGCTAACTTTTTACGTAAACATACCAAACACCTTACCGTATGTTTTCATATACGTATTGTTATATTTCCATATCTTTATGAGTGAACAAATAAATAAATTCTATTTGACAACAAATCTATTAACAATTTTAAGTTAATGGATAGTACTACACAAATTTCATTTTGTTGGTGGAGGTGCCGGGTTATTATTTTCTTATTATTACTATATTATGTTATTATTATAATATGTTGGTATTATGTTATGTTATATTGGACAACTTTATAAGTGAAGAATCAAAATTAGTTTCGGTGGAGGTGCCGGATAAATACTGTTTTCGTGTAATGCTAGACGTCGATAACTTGATAACTGAACCACCAAATAAATTCCATTACAAATACAAACAAAATATAAAATATAAAGAAATACCCATATTGTGTAATTGTATGGTCGTTTTAGTTATAAATCGTAAGTGGTAGAGTACACAATATTTTGCCACCATAGAGCCGTGTTGCTGCTTCTTACAACAAATCGCTCGAACCTGGAGTGCTTTGGCCCAGACTGTACACGTTCAGGGCTAATAACGGTTTGTATTGTACTTCCACGGTGTTTTCTTTGAATTACCCACAGAACCTCTATTAACGTCGAGATTACCACATGTAAGGCTAGTATTACTCTTGGTGCGAATAGAGCGCCGAGGAGGTGTATAGGAGCATGTGAAACTTTGCATAGATTAGCATACACAGTACAAATTGAAATGTATTACAATAGTGGGAATACTTAAAGCGAACTAATCTAGATGCAGACTTGAAAGAAGCCCCAAAACGTATAACAGAACTACTAACCTCCCGAGCGTGTTTCACTAATAGTTGTAGCAGAGAGTTTATAGTTTTAGTGAGAGATACAGCGCTTGTGGTGAGCTTTCTACCACGATACCGACGAAAATACGCTAGTTAGGGCAAACAATTAAACGAACGCGCAGATCAGCGCACTGCGATCAAGGCCGTCTAGCGTGTTTTCGGCGGTACAGCTCGGTCGACAAGCGCCCAGTAGTGTTGGTTCTCTAACCATACACTATAAACTCAATGGTTGTAGAGTAGAAGTAGTGAATAATGCTGGCCCCTCTCCCTCCCGCTCCTACAGGAGTACGGTCCTGGGCTGACGACTCTGAGTCCCCTCTACGCCCCCGCGACCCCCGAGGCCCCCTCAGAAGGGGACTACGACGACCCGGGCGAAGACCCCCCCGAGTATGAGGAGTATACTGATAACACTAACAACTACCATGCATCTAGTTCCACGGGCAAATAACAGCACTGCGCCTATCGCCTCCTTCCTTGTAACAGAATCTAGGTAAGTCTAACGCATCCGTTCCAAGCACGCGTATTGTAGGCCTATGTGAGGTCCCTTCCTTCCAGAGCAATCCAATAAGTTTGATTAAATTAGAAAACTTTGTCGCTGTAACTGTTATTCCCGGATGAAATGCATGGTTTTAATAGAGGAACCCAAAGTTATTTTTTATAATAACTGCTCACGTAAAAATTATTTTAAATACAAAAAGTGGAATAAGCCTTGTGAGCATTGTGCGTTGTGTCAATGCAAAATCAATCGTAAACAAAACCATAATATGCAAAGAAGTGCCCCGTTTTTAAGAGTTTATAGATGGAGTGAAAAGCTTTATCGCATGAATGGCAACGTTAATTTATTTTTGCTTAAGTTTAAGAAATAAATTATACCGCTTATGGCTACATCGATTGCAGAACAGGCAGAAAGTTGCATACACGTCATACATTGAGTTTGCGATGGCTTGCATGTTATGCACAGTGATGCGGTATATTGATAATATAATATTGTTTGTTTCAGTATTTTTACAAGGTTTTCAACATTATTTTTTATTTTACGAGGGGCCTTAAAGTGAATGTAGCATGTTAATTTTGTCAAGTAGTGTGTTAAGAACTACAGCAATTAGATTAAAATTGTTTTATTTTCTGCACATCATTCAATGTTCAGACCATTTTCCACGGACTGTATGGCAATATGAACTTAGCTGTTTTAATATTGAACAGGCGAAAATTATATTGTGGCTCGTTGGTCTTGTGGTTAGCGTATCTGCTTCCAATGCAGAATGTCCAGGGGTCCATTCACCGCCAAAGTCAAAAGTTTTTTAACTTCTGATTTGGACTCAAGTCCATCAGTTCTTGTCTTAGGAGTTTGTAAACGGTGACTTTGGAACCGTCCTAACAACGAAGCACATAATAAATTCAGAGTTGTGCTGAATCGGCCTTGTTGATTCTGGCGTTGATTCGCGGGTGTTCGCACTGTCCATACCACTGATTGCTATATTTCCTATTACTAGGAAAACGCTTAAGTCCCGCCGCGTTGTTGGATGAGCGTAATATTGGTGCATTGAGCTGCCATTGTGTTATGCGGATTTTCTGTTGTTCTGTGAAAAAATTATTACTAAGTCGAAGATTTTTTTAAATTTTTTTAAATTGCGATTTTCATAAGAAATAATTATTCGATTGCGCTCAAATTTTACACGAATATATTAATTCATAAAATTAAGGTTCTGTGAAAAAATCATTACAATAGGATAAAGCATGTAGTTGTTATAAGTCAAAGAATTGTTTAAAAAAAGAAAAAAACTGTAAAATTTCGATTTTCATGAGAAATAGTTTTTCGATTGCGCTCAAATTTCACAAGAATATCTTAATTCATGAAATTAAAGTTCTGTGAAAAAATCTTTAAAATCGGATTAAGCATGTAGGTGTTATAAGTCGAAGAAATTTTTTAAAAATCGAAAAAAATCGTAAAATTGCGATTTTTAGGAGAAAAAAATTTTTCGATTGCGCTCAAAAACGTGGCAGTTCTAAGTTCAGAGATTTCGAAGGCCTCCATAAAATTTCATCACAATTGGAGTATCGGTTTAGCCGGAATCGTGTTAACAAACACACAATAATACAAACAGAAAAAAAAAGAAAGAAAGAAAAACATTCCGGATTTTTTTCTCCAGTGTAGTGAAATGGAATCTTCGCTTCGCTCGCTTCGCTCGCTACGCTCATCCAAAAAATAACGATCTGTGGTTGGTTATCGCTCACTCGTCGATTGCGTCGGGGCCTACAGGGTTGGCTTAGTCGCTTTGATTTAAAGTCCCCCACTGAAAATCAGTTATATAACTGAGTGGGTAGACTCTAAATACAATTTATTTATTTATTTATTTATTTATTTATTTATTTATTTATTTATTTATTTATTTATTTATTTATTTATTTATTTATTTATTTATTTATTTAAAGTTAGGTGATCTACTTGCATGAATGCTTATTAATGCTGCAATGCCACTTTGCACTCTTGTTTTCCAAAGAGGTGTTCCGAGCTGGAGGGTGCAAGTTGTGCACTGGCATGGTATGTTGGCTTTGTTCTCAAGTGCATGGCAAGCAGAATACAACTGAGTTATGTCGTGTTTCAGCCATCAGTCGTGGAGGCATGGTACCAACGAGACGAGAAGAGGCCATACCCCATAAGTAGCAAGGTCTACAATTAGGTACTCGACGTACTTAGCGAAGCGTCTCCCTCGTCAATAGTGGAGGTGACGACATTCACCCCAGACCATCATTAAATCATCAACTTCAGTTGCATAGATCGAACTTTCAACCGTGATCAAATAGTTGAACTTCATTTGAACATCCGCATCAAGCTCCAAATTTGGAGAATTCAGTCACCTGAATCATCCTACAAGGTGCATCATCAAACTTCGTTTTTGAATTCACAATAATGAACCTTAATTTACATTCACACTCATGTTGGATCTTGATCATCCTTCTATCTTCAGTCTGATCAACGTCAAGGTGAATACATTCAATCGGTGTGATAATCACAAGTTCATCAGACATATCATCATAAGGATGAATTACACCCCAACATGGCAGTGTTAAACGTCCAATGGCAAGTGCCTCGTGTGCAAATAATTCGTCAAATTCAACCTGTTTGTGGTTGTTTATTAGAACGAATGAGAAAACATGCGCTACTGTGTAGTGTATTGAACAACTTTAAAGATAGTGAACTACATTGTTGATTGTAGAACTGTGTAGTGTCAAATAACTATGAAGAATATTGTGCTATTTTGCATGAACGTCCACACATATGAAGATCCAAATAGCTTGCATTTATGTGGCTAGGCAAACAAATTGATGTTTCTCGATTTGTTTAGTCGGGAAACACTCCCGTAGGTATAATTGTTATTATTTACTACAATTCAGAAATTAAAAAAGTCCGCCCCAACCGGGAATCGAATCCATTCAGATGTATAATGCAACTTTAATTCAGAGCTTAAAATGTACCCGTCCTGATGGTCTAGTGGTTAAGACGCTCACCTGGAATGTGGGAGATCCGTGGTTCGATTCCCGGTTGGGGCGGACTTTTTTAATTTCTGAATTGTAGTAAATAAATTTATGTTGTTGCTACTAATATATTGACAAATGGCACAACATTAGCCTACAGACTAAACTGTCTGTAATGAAGCTGTTTGCTATTTTATTTAGGAAATTACCGTATTAACCATTAATTAAAACAGGGTGAAAAGATGGCAAGTCCGGAGGGTAAACTCAATGTATGGTTACACCATTTCAAATATGAGAGGAAATCGAACAATTTTTGTAAGTTTTCAATCTGCTGTTGGTTTTTGCTCATAGCTCAGAGTGGATAAGCCAGCTATAGGAACTGCCCAAGAAGTGTATGTACATTGACAAATATAATATAATACTATTATTATAAGTTCATTTTTGTGTACATTGAGACTGTACAAAATAATTAATTATAATGTTATAATGTGTTTTGTTTAAAGAAGTAAATGTACCTATTTATACATAAATTGACTAGTATTTTTACCATAGCAGTACCAACTTTGTTATTCACGAAAAAGATTTTGTAGCCTATTTATAACAAGAAATTGTAATTCTGTATTCGAAAACAATCAAGTATTAAAATATAAATTTATTACTGACTAGGCCTACCAATTTGCACCTTAAAACATTTAGGGTTTTCAATGATTAAAGTGAGTAATTTTATTGCAAGTTATTTAATAATGGGTGACTGATCATTGTGAATGATATGTGTTGCATTATTAAAGTACAACTACGTGTATAAAGAACCTATTCACTAAAATAATTTTAAATACCAGTTAAACTATTTTCTTAAAATAATAATATTAGATAGTTTTTATTAATTGTCACAAATTCATGTATTTTTCCTTTTTCAATATTAGTTTTCTACATTTCTGAATGTGTTATTGTATCTGTTTTATAAATAATTAGTGTGTCGATATAGCTAACATTATGGTGACTATCTCAATTCAAATCAGGATGCCATTATTATGCAACAGTAAACTAGTCAAAATAAATGTTAATGAACATTTGTGAGCATTGCAATTAATTCCTCATTAAATCTTGCATGTCCAATTAACGTTGATTTGTCTCTGTAATAACATAACTCCCATGACACATTACTTCCATGTGAATTATTGTTTGAATTATTTAAATCGGATTAGTGAGAAAGCGTTCACTGTTCAAATAATATCAAAACTAATTTTAATGTTGAATATGGCTGAGCTCATAGTCTGCTTCAAGTATCTCTAAAACAATATACTATCACAATTCACTACCATTCCCACCATACACTAACAAAACACTGTAAACAATATCCAACTCATTGACAGAAGATAATTACTAATCAGTTGCATAATCAATGGGTTTCGAACTATATTTTGTATCATTTTGAGGGACCTTGAAATTCCTAGTTCCCACGTGCAAGATTAATCTTATTCTGGAGGGCGTGAATTCGATTCCCTCATCTCCTCTCATCTGAAGATAGTGTTCGAGGTTTCCCTCCGTCAGCCATATAATAATAATATGCTATAAATACTGGGAATGAATCTTAGAGAAAGTTGTATTAAGAGAGAAAGATTTGCCACAGTATTGCCTGCCAGTTGGCTGTAATAGATAATGAGCATTAAACTAAATGAAACATGGCCATAAACTAATGACTATTTGCACCTTTGAGGTGGAATGAGAAGGTTTTATTTTATTTTCACAGAAGTTCTTCACATTCACCAGTGTAAAATATAAACAACCCCCTACAAACTCCTTTTCGGCGCATGCGTAGCACTTCGGTGAAAATAGAATAAAACAAATAGAGGCGGCCAGTAATAAAGACCGAAAAATTACAAGAAAAACTAAATGCAGTAAAGCCAAGTAAAGTAATAATGTTTGTTTCGACGACGGAGAAGTGTGGTGAGATATTGATAAGTGCATACTGTCTAAACAAGGGTCGTCAACAGCTGTGCATGACCTAGGCTATGCTGGCTGGACGCGACCACAGGCGGCTCGACAGGCTGAGCATCTCGTCACGTGCGAAGGAAGGTAAATGGAAGTGACAATGAAAGTAAGATGAGAGTTTGTAGATTTTTTAAATATAATAATTCAAATAATTAAATTCATTATAATAATCATCAAAAAACTCATTTCCAACAATGTCAGGTTAAGTAGTGTTCTTCACACCGATATCTAGGGCACGAAACTATTTTTTGCCGAGATTGCCAGGCTCAGCGTTTCTTCATCATCATCTTCATCGTCGTCTTCATCGCTCTGTTTACCAATTTTCTCCACTCTTTCCTGTCCTCCCACAGCTTCAATTCCGTCACCTGGTTCCACGATTCACCTCTCTCTTCAACGTCTCCTTCGATCAATCTTCCCCATCTTTCTCTCGGTCTTCCTACTTTTCTTTTACCTTCCTCTCCTGCTTCGAAGTCTCGTCTTGGGATCCTATCCATTTCCATCCTCTTCATATGACCAAACCATCTTAAACGTTCCCTTCCTAATTTAAACCTCAATTTCTCCAGACCTAATTCCTTTCTTATAAAGTCGCTTCTAATCCTGTCCAGTTTTGTAACTGCCTTGATACTTCTTAAAAACTTCATCCCTGCTGCTTCCAACTGACTCTCTTCCTTTGATCCAACTGTCCAAGTTACTGCACCGTAAGTAAGTATAGGTATAAAGTACGCTTTATATAATAGAACTTTGCATCTCTGTGGAAACAGCTCGTTCCAAAGCAGCTTTCGCACCAGTTGATAAAATCCTTCGGCTTTTTGTACCCTAGCTGTTACTTCTCTATTTACTTTAGCATCTTTTGTCAAGATACTTCCTTGGTAGCCCTACTTAAATTCTTCTTTTTCTTCTAATACTTTTCCACGAAATCTTAACTTTTCTTGATTCTTAGGCATGCCTTTTATATCCCTTTTCATAACTAAACATTCACTTTTATTCTGACTAATACTTAACCCAAACTCTGTTGCAACTACATTCCATCTCTCCACCTTTTCTTGCATCTCTTCAACATTCTCACCCCAAATTAAGACATCATCGGCAAAAACTAAAGTTCTAGTGTCTCTTCCGTCTATATTCGGTTCCACTCTTCGTAGTATTTGATCCATTACGACAGCAAATAGAATCGGTGATAAAACACTACCTTGCCTCAGTCCCTCATTTATTTCAAACCAATCTGATCTACCCTCATATGTCTAAACACAACTTGCACTCCCTACGTATGTACTTTTTATCCTCTCTATCAAACCTCGTCCAACTCCCTTTTGCTCTAGACATTCCCATACTTTTCCTCGAGGCAGGCAATCGTATGCCTTTTCAAGATCCAAAAAGACAATATGCATTCCTTTTCCATTTTCCCATCTCTTTTCCATGATTTAGCGGATAGAAAATATTGGATCGATAGTGGATCGCCCACTTCTAAATCCATATTGTTCCTCTCTTAGGCTTGGTTCGACAACCTCCTTCAATCTTTGTTCTATTACCTTTTCAAAAACTTTTGCACACTGACACATAAGGGTTACTCCTCTATAGTTTTTACACTTCTTCCCATCACCTTTTTTAAACAAGGGTACAATAATTCCATTCTTCCAATCTTCTGGTACTTTCTTTTGCTTCCAGGCTGCACTAATTACTCGGAATAACCATAACTTTCCTTCAGCGCCGGCTGATTTAATCATTTCCACAGTAATTTCATCCACTCCTGGAGCTCTACCATTCTTCATTGCTCCTAGCGCACGTCCCACCTCTTGTTCAGTTACCTTTATCTCCTCATCTTCTTCACTCTTTTCTATTTCTATTTCTTCAGAATTTGATATTGGTGTTACATTCAATAGGTCTTGGAAATACTCTCTCCACATGTCTTGTATTTCCTGTGGATTATTAGTGACTTCTCCATTATTATTGGATGAGCGTAGCGAGCGAAGCGAAGATTCCATTTCACTACACTGGAGAAAAAAATCCGGAATGTTTTTTTTTTTTTCTGTATTTTTGTCTGTTTGTCCACACGATTCCGGCTAAACCGATACTCCGATTGCGATGAAATTTTATGGAGGCCTTCGAAATCTCTGAACTTAGAACTGCCACGTTTTTGAGCGCAATCGGAAAATTTTTTCTCATGAAAATCGAAATTTTACGATTTTTTGTGATTTTTTAAAAATTTCTTCGACTTATAACACCTACATGCTTTATCCGATTTTAATGATTTTTTCACAGAACCTTTTTTTTATGAATTAAGATATTCTTGTGAAATTTGAGCGCAATTGAAAAAATATTTATCATAAAAATCGAAATTTTACAGGATTTTTCTTTTTTAAACAATTCTTTGACTTATAACACCTACATGCTTTATCCGATTGTAATGATTTTTTCACAGAACCTTAATTGTATGAATTAATCTAGGTGCCCGTTAGGGCGCCGCAGCCAAGCCGCGGTGCGCTACACACTCAAGCACCTTATACACCAAGCAGAGTTGGGGTGATTTCGAGGTGTTACCCAGCCGTCATGTAACGTGATGTGAACTTGAAAACTATCACAATCGAGGGGATTTAGGTACCTGACAACACATGCCAAATTTTATTGGGGTACGACTTTTCCTTCTTGGTGAAAAAATGTCTTCAAACATGCTCAAAATCACTTTAAGGATGTTAGCTACTGCTACTGCTACTGCTAACATCTAATTCGTCAGTTTCAATCGGCCCGCGATTCTGACCAGACGGGTGGGGCTACAATGTTCATATTTTACATGGACATTAAGGTTATAGTAATATAGTCTCTTTTGAAAAAAAAAGTTGAAAAAGTTTGCTGGAAGGCTTCCAAATAAAGGTTTTAAATAAGCCTTATACACTAGGCATACAATCAACAAGTAACTATAGTTACTTGACACTTGTTGACGGTATAAGCAGAGTTAGGCGGGAAAGTGCGATACGTAAACAAATGGCGGACATTTTAAATTTTGCTTCTATGTGTGAAACGAGAAAAGGTGTCATTATACTCTCATAAAACAAATCAGAAACCGTCCCTGGCCTAGGCCCAGATGTAGAAAATTATTTATAATACAACAGTGTAGGTCTAAAGTTCCATTAGGCTATAGGACTAGATAAATAAATACTTACACTACATGTTTGACAAGCCATAGGCCTTTCTTAGCCAACCCTAGGCCAGCAAAACCTTGTTCTGACACACATTCCGTACAAATAACTAGTTTTGATTAATAAAAGCCTAATGCAGATAAACAATTGTATGATAGTCCTAGGCTATTCCAAAATTTACGGCAATAATAAGCCTTTTCTTTTCTTTTAATAAACTCACGCAATCTCCTGTCACTTTTAATGAAAATGTAAAACAAAAGATGGTGAAAATTTTCAATATTCTTTTGATTATCTGATGATTTACATGGCTGTGGATGCAGTGAAATAGGTGTAAAATAACATTAGTTGTCGTTTGTTGTTACATGGGAAAGTTTTAATTGGATGTGAGTTGCCTAGACTTAACCAGTCCTTATACCGTCGTTATACCATGGTTATACCACCTATACCCAGGATGTACATGAATCCGGGCCTAGATATTTTACATCCTATTGTTATTGCTAATACCATAAAAATTAAATCAACTTTGATAAAAATATTATATTTTAATAAATAATTTTGTAATGGAACTTGAAAAAGTAATGAGATCACACACATAACAAAAACTTGTAGAAATACAGCCAAACCTTACACACTCAAACGGAATGAGATCTAAAAAAGGGCCAAGCTCATCTACCCTTCCACATTTGCGCATTCTTAATTCATAAACGTACAGTGTCCCATAACAGCATCCTCGAAAAGCTTGGCAAAATAGAATTTGCATGTTAACGTTTAAATTAATTAGAAAAAAAGAACTTGGATAAACTATTACGTTTTAATTAATAATCGCAAATTCTATTTTGCCAAGCTTTTCGAGGATGCTGTTATGGGACACTGTACGTTTATGAATTAAGAATGCGCAAATGTGGAAGGGTAGATGAGCTTGGCCCTTTTTTTAGATCTCATTCCTTTTGAGTGTGTAAGGTTTGGCTGTATTTCTACAAGTTTTTGTTATGTGTGTTATATTAGTGTTAGATTTGAGCGCAATCAAGAAATTATTTCTTATAAAAATCGCAATTTTACGATTTTTTTAACAATTACGATGAATTAAAAAAAAATTAAAAATTAAGTTAATTTTTAATTTAATTTAATTTAATTTAAAAAAAATTTCAACTTAGTAATGATTTTTCCACAGAACAACAGAAAATTCGCATAACACATGGCAGCTCAATGCACCAATTACGCTCATCCAACAACGCGGCGGGACTTAAGCGTTTTCCTAGTTACCATAAGCTTTTGATCCTCTGTTTGCTGTCTTTTTGACTTTACCAATCCATAAATCATTTTCTTGTTCCCCTGAAAATCAGATTCTAACTTACTAGCAAATTCTTTCATTGTTCTATCTTTTTCCTCTATCACAATTTGTTTCACAGCTGCCTTGCACCTACGGTACTCATATTCATGTTCTTCAGACTTGTCATCTTCTTTCTTCTTCCATGCACGCTTCTTCTCCCTCACTGCAGTCTGTACCCTCTCATTCCACCATCGAGTTTCTTTCTCCTTCCTTCTCCCACTGGCTCTTCCACACAACTCCTCTGCACTTGACACAAACACCTTCTTAAACTCTTGCCATTCTTCTTCTACGTCTTTCAATTCTTGATCGGGCATCTGATTACTTATTCTTATCATAAACACCTTTCTTAATTCTGGACATTGAAGTTTCCAAACTTAAAGCCGAATGTGTCTTTTCTTCAACAACAATTTTTGCTCTTGACCCAAGAATCTAAATTTCCCTATCAATAATCTATGATCGCCGTCCAATGATACTGATGGCACCACCCTCACATCTTCAAGGCATTTCCTTACTTCCCTTCCTATGCAGATATAATCAATTATTGACTCTGACATGCCATCACCATATCCATATCGAGTTATTTGTTGACTTGTCGGTTTTTGGAACCAAGTGTTCCCTATTTGTAGAGCATTCCGACCACACATTTCCAATAACTTCTCTCCATCTCTGTTCCTAATACCCAGTCCGTGTTTGCCCATAACTTCTTCAAATCCAGTTGTATCTTCTCCTATTCTGGCATTAAAATCACCCATTACAATAATTGTATTGGATGAAATAATTGCTTCCAGTTGTGCAACAAACTCATCTTTCTCAGCAACTGATCTTCCTGTCTGAGGTGCTTATACCTGTATGACTTCAATTGTCATACTGTCACTGCACCGAATGTAGACTTGTATAATTCTTTCATTGTGGTTTGTAATATTAACGATATTGTCTTTTAATTCTGGGTTTACAACAAATGCAACACCGTTTCTACCCTCTGTTCCTCCTGACCACAACAATTTGTATCCGTCTCTTAGATTCTTATTTCCACAACCTTTCCACTTTGTCTCACTAAGGCCCAGCAAGCTCAATTTCTTTTCTTTCATGACGTCGATGATTTCTTCTATTTTTCCATTAAGTGACACTATATTTATCTTGCCCACATTTATCACTTTCCCTCTCTTATTTAGAAATTTCCTATTTCCAATATTTCTACGATCACTCCTTTGTCCTAGATCAACTTTCTTTTTCTCCACACCCAACGTGTGAAAAAAATCCTGTTTCTGAAATGTTTGATGATCATATTTTCTTGTTTCTTCATGTCCTGCACCATAACTTACGATGAAATTTCTCACTCGTGTTCCAACTTCTTCTACCCTTCGATTTGTTCCACCCCTGCCACATGTCTATGTATTTAACGTATTCCTTATCACATAACTCCTTTATGTCTTTATTGACATAAATACCTCTTCTAGTAATCAATCCACACATGCTTACCTCGGCCATGGTGAATTTTCTTCTTACTTCAACGATTCATTACTACATTAAATTATATTTTTATCATTATTATTATTATTAAATTCATGCCTAACAATCTATTAAAAATTATTGTTAATATTAATACTGTGTTTTAAATATCCATACGAAGTAGGTACCTCGCTGTTGATGTAATATTTAGAGGACATTTCCACCAATATTGCAAAGTTAAAAAATGTTATACCAGTAACCACACTTCATATTCCAGGAGTTTTACGAGAATCGGCATAATATTAAAATAATATGAGAAAAATTCGAGCAAATATGATGGCAATTCTAAATTAGCGTACTTAAAGGTGCTTTTACCCCCAAAAAATAGCATAATGCTACACTAAAATGACAATTTTAAAAAATTATATCTTGTAACAGTGATTTAACACAATTTTTTATCTTGAAATTTTCGAAAATTTGGCGTTTTGGTTAATTTCTTAAATCGGCAACTTGATTATTTTTTGTTCCACATAGAGACTAGAGCATTATACCAATCTTAAATGGCCATTTATAACATCGTGCCTCAAAACTGTGCACAAATATACACTCAAACACGCAGAAATATGCATTCCAAATTCACACCCCATGTTGGTAATCAGCATTTTTTTACCGTACCACTTGAACAAATCACAAAACAAAATATAGTGGATTTACAGAAAAGGTTGTCGAGTAAGTCAATAATGGCCAGTATTTTTTTGGGATCAAAATCCTCCAAGGTCACGGGGAATAAAGATCGTCTCCATGTTATTTCTTCTGGGAGATTTATGCTGATGAGACTTAGCTCGAACAACATCATGGGTCATAGTGGACCCAATAATATTTCTGTTAATTTCTAATTAATTCAAAACTAGTTAGCCTGAAATAAATATTTTTTTTTAAGTTTAGCGGATGAATACCCCTTTAAGTTGAAAGCAAGGTTTAAATTAGCTTGTGCGCTGTCTGTGATGACAAATGCATGCTTATTTATAGGCTATAGGCTAACTCGTTTTTAATGACTTCTGGATAAAACCAATGTTACAACATTTTATAGAAATTTGAATAGTGTCGGAGCGGAGGAGGATATTTCGATCATTTGGAACAAAGATATGTAGAAAGTTTCCCAATAGTGGGGTCTATAAGCCTAACAATCGTGCAAATCGTGAAGAAAACATGAAAATTGGTTAATTTACTAATATGACCACAAGGAATCCAAAAATCGATGGCCCCAAGTTGAGTTCCTGTAACTTTCTTATTAATTGAATTATAAAATAATTTGATTATTAACCAACAAAAAATTTTTAAAGGAGACAACACAGTCGACATTGGTATCAAATGAAAGCTTATTTTACGGAGAATGAATAAATGAAAAAATAGTTTAAAATTAATTAATTAATCATCTAATTAATTGAATTTTATTAATATTTTACCACTTTCGATTTATGTATAATTATGTACACCTAAAATTCTACCGATTGTCATACAATTTCACTTCTTTACTAACATAATGCCAATAAATCCAAATTTTGATGGCCCCAAACAAAATTCCTTCAACTCCCAAATTAATGGATAAATGAAGTTAATAATTAGATTAATACCAGTTAAATGTTTGACATTCACAAACCACAGTCAACTGATGTATCAAATAATAACAAAACAAGCATAATAAAAGAGAAAAATGATGGCCCCAAGGTCGGGTTCTTATCACTTTCCCATTAATTCAATTAATTCAATTAACGGCAATTAATCACAAAAATTACAAAATTAATGTACAAAATAAACACAGCATAGTCGACTTGGGTATCAAATGAAAGCTTATTTTACGAGTAAATAATATGTGAAAAAATATTTTTCATTTATTAATTAATCATCCAATTAATTACATTTTAGTAAAATTATACCACTTTTGACTTTTGTATAGTTATGTATTCCAAAAACTTTACCGATTGTCATAAAATTTCACCACTTTAATAACATAATGCCAATTAATCCAAATTTTGATGGCCCCAAACGAAATTCCTGCAACTTCCAGATTAATGGATTAATGAAATTGAGAATGAGCTAGATTCCCTTAAAATTGTCTTAACATTCAATTATGCGCTACGATTGACAATTGTAGTATTAAAAACAATATGATCACAATAAACCTAAATAATGATGGGTCCAAACTGAATTCCACTTAATTATTATTAATTGAATTAATGGAATTAATTATATTTATTTCAATCAAATGTGTAAATGATCACAACATAGTCGACTTGGGTACCAAATGAAAGCTTTTTTTATGAATAATTAAAATGTGAAAAAATATATTTAATTAATTAATTAATTAATCATCTAATTAATTACAATCTAGTAAAATTTTACCACTTTGGTTATGTATAGGTATCAAAAACTCTACCGATTGTCATAAAATCTTACCACTTTACTTACACGATGTCAATAAAAAAAAAAATTATAGCACCAAACGAAATTCTTGTAACTTACATTTTATTAAATAAATGAAATTAAGAATTAGCTAGTTCACGTGCCACAGTCAACTGGTGTATTAAATAATAGCCAATTGTATGGTAATTAAGAACATTGACAGAATTTTACTAAGGCATATGTTTATTAATATGCTATCCGTTAATTACACTATAATTTAATTAATGTAATCATAAGTTTATTAATATGCTATCCGTTAATTACACTATATGCCTTAATAAAATTCTGTCAATGTTCTTAATAACCATACAATTGGCTATTATCTAATACACCAGTTGACTGTGGCACGTGAACTAGCTAATTCTTAATTCATTTATTGGATGAGCGTAGCGAGCGTAGCGAGCGAAGTGAAGACTTCAATTTGACTTTCTGTTTTTTTGTTTGTTTTTCACTTACGTTACCCCAAGAAAAATAGCTCGGGTGTTTTGTTTTTTGTTAGTTTTTCTGTCTGTTTGTTCGCTCTCTACCGGGCAAACGGCACATGCGATCTTGATGAAAATTGGAGGGGACCTTCGAAATCTCTGAACTTAGACTTGCTACGTTTTTGGGTACAATCGAAGAAATATTTTTCATGAATATCGTACTTTTACGATTTTTTCCGATTTTTAGTGCGATATTTTCGTGACATTTGGGCCGATTCTGACCAAACGGGTGAGGCTACAACTTTCATATTTCACATAGACATTAAGGTAATGGTGATGTATTGCTTTCTGAAAGAAAAAGTTGAAAACGTTAGACAGAATCTATAGAAATTAAGCTTTTAATATAAGTTTTTTGATTTTTTATGCAATATTTTCGTGCCATTTGGGCCAATTCTGCCCAAACGGGTGGGGCTACAGCGTTCATATTATACATGGACATTAAGGTTATGGTGATGTAGTACCTTTTGAAAGAAAAAGTTGAAAAAGTTTGCCAGAGTCCATAGAAATATAGTTTTAATATAAGTTTTTTGACGGTAAATAATACCAATTAACAAGTTACAATAGAAACTTGACAACAATCACCTACAATGCGTAGGCAGTAAAAAACAAAGCACTTGCAAAAGTAAAGATATCCCATGCAAACTAAAAACTTCCAAAGCTCATCCATCAACGCGGCGGGACTTTAGCGTTTTCCTAGTTTAATAAAATGTAAGTTACAAGAATTTCGTTTGGTGCTATAATTATTTTATTTTATTTTATTGACATCGTGTAAGTAAAGTGGTAAGATTTTATGACAATCGGTAGAGTTTTTGATACCTATACATAACCAAAGTGGTAAAATTTTACTAGATTGTAATTAATTAGATGATTAATTAATTAACTAAATTTATATTTTTTCACATTTAAATTCATAAAAAAAGCTTTCATTTGGTACCCAAGTCGACTATGTTGTGACATTTACACATTTGATTGAAATAAATATAATTAATTCCATTAATTCAATTAATAATAATTAAGTGGAATTCAGTTTGGACCCATCATTATTTAGGTTTATTGTGATCATATTGTTTTTAATACTACAAATTGTCAATCGTAGCGCATAATTGAATGTTAAGACAATTTTAAGGGAATCTAGCTCATTCTCAATTTCATTAATCCATTAATCTGGAGTTGCAGGAATTTCGTTTGGGGCCATCAAAATTTGGATTAATTGGCATTATGTTATTAAAGTGGTGAAATTTTATGACAATCGGTAAAGTTTTTGGAATACATAACTATACAAAAGTCAAAAGTGGTATAATTTTACTAAAATGTAATTAATTGGATGATTAATTAATTAATGAAAAATATTTTTTTACATATTATTTACTCGTAAATAAGCTTTCATTTGATACCCAAGTCGACTATGCTGTGTTTATTTTGTACATTAATTTTGTAATTTTTGTGATTAATTGCCGTTAATTGAATTAATTGAATTAATGGGAAAGTGATAAGAACCCGACCTTGGGGCCATCACTTTTCTCTTTTATTATGCTTGTTTTGTTATTATTTGATACATCAGTTGACTGTGGTTTGTGAATGTCAAACATTTAACTGGTATTAATCTAATTATTAATTTCATTAATCCATTAATCTGGGAGTTGAAGGAATTTTGTTTGGGGCCATCAAAATTTGGATTTATTGGCATTATGTTAGTAAAGAAGTGAAATTGTATGACAATCGGTAGAATTTTAGGTGTACATAATTATACATAAATCGAAAGTGGTAAAATATTACTAAAATTCAATTAATTAGATGATTACGTAAAATAAGCTTTCATTTGATACCAATGTCGACTGTGTTGTCTCCTTTAAAAATTTTTTGTTGGTTAATTAATCAAATTATTTTATTAATTCAATTAGTAAGAAAGTTACAGGAACTTAACTTGGGGCCATCGATTTTTGGATTCCTTGTGATCATATTAGTAAATTCACCAATTTTCATGCTTTCTTCACGATTTGCACGATTGTCATATATATTGGAGCTTATAGACAGAAAATATTGTTGGAGCAGCTAAGCTAGCATGTATGCATTTATTTATTATTTTTTGTTATTTATATAATGTCTATCCTATTTAGTTATAAAAACTGATTTACAAAGGACAACTAAATATATCTAATTACATAGATGCAGACACAACAATGAACTGCATTTAAGTAAATATTTGAAATCGTAATATTACAACAGTGAAGCATTTATAACACAACAATTTTTGTAACAAATTAAAGGATATTAAATGCAATTAATTAATGAATCAAATATAAAAAAGTGGTAAAAAAAAACGAAATTAGGAAAAAAGAAGAGGAAAGGAACTTCATGTCTGTGTGTCACGTCTCATGAGTATGATACACAAGAACATGTGTTTTTAAACACTTATTCAACAACGACGCTACTGAATGTTTTGGGTGACCTTGAGTCAGGGGTCGGGGTAATAAACATCCAAAAGAGACTATTTTTCAATCTGACTCCTACACCAAGAGATGTAAGTGCTGGAGGAATTTTGTATTTGACTTCTTCTTTTTATTATTATGTATTTGATTTTAACAACGCAAGTCGAACGGCTCTTCGTCAAGATTAATTTGTATGTTTGTTTGTATGTCAGTCCGGTCCCATACGGCCGACCGGCCAAACAGATTGAGCTGAAATTTTGAACAGACATCCGTGACCAGGTAACTGAGAACTGCTAACAAAATGAGTACAATCCGTTGCGATTTAAACTTACAAGAAATAATAAATTGAAAATAGGCTTAAAATGTGTAGGACTTAATTAACGACAATGCTTTAGTTATAGAAGAAATTATTTTTATCGAAGAATCATTTTCAGAATATCGGGCGGTGACCAAGGTGTACCGAATATTGCACGCTCAAGATTACCCCAAAGTCCGCTCGGAGATTGAGTAAACCTTGCAACCTTTACTAGTAGCCTATTTCGTACTGGCTATGTTTACCATAGTGCTGTATATAAATTTCAAAACATGTTCTATATTTTGTTATGCTAGGAAAACGCCAAAGACGTTGTTAGACGAGTGAGTGAGCCATGTGTTGAGTATACCAGGTAAAATTCCCTTTCCTCCCACTACCTATAACTATAAGGCTGGATCTAGACAGCATGGGTCTTTCTTACCTAGCTTATCATATGCTTGAGTGGCGCATTATGGCCAAACAGTTGACGCGGCCTTTAACCACGACCAAACTCAAAACCATGTCGTATATACCTTATAGTTATATATGTCAATCAACTTAAATGCAAATGTTCCCGGGTACTCAACACATGACTCTCTCACTCGTCCAACAACGACTTTGGCGTTTTCCTAGTATCCTTCTTTGACAAACTGTTCATTAGGCAGCTTCGCTCCCTATTTAGAGAACTCCCGTACCCACTTGTTGAAATAACGATGACGTTAAAGAGCGTCACAACTCGGAGGAAGAAAGAGTCCCCTCCCTCCCCCCATCTCAGTTACGCCACTTAGTCATGACGACTGGAGAACCATCTACAGGAGACGAGAGAACCGATAGAAGTAGCCTATGAGGTAGCGCTTTAGACTCTTATTCTGGAGGGGGCTATCCAATTCCTGTAGGTGACATACTCGAGGGTGCGAAAATAAACATGGGTTTTACAAAGATGAAAGGGGTGATGAGGATCGCCAAAGTGTGCCCCGATAGTAAACGATCCATATTTGTTGTCACCCTTTGCCGCCTGAGAATAATGTTAAAACAACTTCTGGTGTTATTAAAAAACAAACAAACAAAAAATAGAATCTTTGCCAACATTTCTATCGAGATCATTAAAATTAAATTTCATTTCAGATTTTATTCACACACCTTTGAAAGTGGTTTGAATCAAACCTGCGTTCCTCTATCGTTGCCAAATCCTCACAAATCGAAGCAACCTGGCAGCAAAAGTTTGTTCGCCCTGACTGTGACTTCAGTGTAAAGCTACGAGGCGAATGAAACAAAATAAAATATGTATAGTACGGGTGTGCGAGTCCCCGAAATTTAGAGTCGAGAATTAATTGCTACACGAAATAGTGTAAATAATATAATATTTTTGGTGGAGGTGCCGGGTAGCCTAGGCTATAGTTAATTCTCCCGATTCGTACACATGGTGGAGGTGCCGGGTAGCCTAGGCTATAGTTAATTCATCCCGATTCGTACACATGGTGGAGGTGCCGGGTAGCCTAGGCTACAGTTAATTCATCCCGATTCGTACACATGGTGGAGGTGCCGGGTAGCCTAGCTATAGTTAATTCTTCCCGATTCGTACACATGGTGGAGGTGCCGGGTCATTAAACGCGGGTATGAAAACGCTACTTTAGGCCCATACCAAACCTTTTTAGCTTTTGATGTTAAGCCCAGTCTTCTTATACACATTTTTACTCTTTTTGAAATTTTGAACTTTTGGGGCTAAAATAATAGCCTTTTGATTGGTCGATATCAAAATTTCCATGTTCTAGGTATAATATATCAATATTTAAATGATATGTCATACCCTAGCCCTAATAACGTTCGCACTTCATTATTAAAATACTATAGAGTGATTACATTTTCATATCAATTAAATGTTATGTTTACTCTCCCTTTACTTTTGGAGCCAACTACAGACTTATATCGACAAATGTAATTATTATTGTACATTGTAAGTACAGTCAAAGAGTAATTATTGTGAAATAAAAACGAGGCACTTGGACTCGACTTAGACTCGATATAATTATTCGAGTTATTTTTAGGTTTTGGACTAGACTCGAACTAATAAAATCAGGCTCTTTAGCTATAATACACAATATCAATTTTAATCAACCAGGTAATTTGTCCAAGGGCTGTTAGTAGAGATGGGAATTTTGGCCCAACGGCCCGAAAGCCTAGCCCGGCCCGACTTTCGGGCCGTATTTATTTTCGGGCTTCGGGCCGGGCCCGTAACATTGAAATTTCGGGCCAGTTCGGGCTCTCGGGCCGCTTCGGGCCAGTGACAACGATATAATAGTTTAAGTAAGAAATACCATCATAACACACAATCTGTTGTCTAAAATGACGCCGGCAGAGCGTCTGCTGAGTGTAAAAATCCTCATGATTTTTGTAATCTTCGAAAGAACCGGGCTTCTGGGCTGACTTTCGGGCCGGGGTTCGGGCCGGGCCTCTGGACTATTTTAACCACTCGGCGGGCTCGGGGTAAACAGTTTCGGGTTGGGCCTCGGGCCGGGCCGGGCCACAGCTTTTTCAAACATTCGCGTCTCTAGGACTCAATAATCTAAGAAATTAACTACGACTTAATAAACTCTTCCGGTTTGTCAAGTGGCTAGTATCGATCCGAGGCGTGCAGCGTGCTTCTTTTGTTTTATCGGTTATTGAATGAAGAAGAACAATACACGAAGTGTATAATAGAATCCTTGAACAATACAGAATTATATTCATAATTTTGTGATCCAATAAAAGCATCATTCAAACATCAAACATTCTATTCTATTATTGGGCCTTCAAATTCCAACTCGACACCTTCTCGCGGTTTGGCCCGTGAATAGGGGAGTTTCACTCCCTGAAACTAATGGCGAGCTCTGGGTCGTCGTCGGGGAACCCCTTCCCTTTGACTACCTCCCCGACGGCGACGACAAAGACAACACGCGGACGGATGATGACACAGACGGAGACGACCACGACGTGGGGGAACCTCTGCCCTCCCCATATGCTTGTGGCTGGTTCTGACCAGCACAGGCCTGTCCTGTCCACCCCTTGTCCCCCCGCGTCATCCCTTACGTCCCTCCCTTCGTCTCGATTAGCCAAGTTGCTAATATGAGACGTTAAGCAATATCCATCCCTCCCTTCGTCTCGATTAGCCAAGTTGCATTATGAGACGTAAAGCAATATCCAATCAAATATTCTATTATTTGAATACTAACCTTTTGCTGTTGGTTTTGGACACCGGTATTTGAAGCAATGGGAAAACACGCTAGGACCATTTTACACACGCGAGTCGCGATTGGCAAAAGAACAACACATATTAATGATTTATTACTGTAACTGATTGTTAATTTATTCACATTGACAGCGAGTGTAACAACAAAATAAACTATGAAAACATTTGAGCGACCGCGAAAAGAGACTCCTTTGCCGACCATAACCGGAAGTTCAACAAGTTCGGTTTAGTTCACTTTCTCGCCAAATCTCGTAATCGCGCTATTCGCGCACCGGTCTCGCATATCACGTGATGCAACAACTGTTCGTTGTTCCAAAATCTTTACCATAGTTTTTAATTAAATCAAAATGTTGTGGCGATTTAAATTAATAAATGGTTTAATTGTTTTGTTTGGAGTTTTTAAGGTATCATTCTGTTTATATGAAGATCAAATAGGAAAATTCGATTGGTAAGTTATGTAAGCAATAGCTAATTCGCCTAACTGCTGGGTGCTTTCTAACCTCACTAATATCAAATGTGGCATATCATTTAAATTTAACTCTTGATCGTAAAAAGTAGACCTAGCCTAGGCTTATATACTAACATCTTTGACCTAGGCCTACAGCCCAGTCCTAGGCTAGGGGCCTATATTTTGTAAATTATGCTATTACATCCAAACTTCAGTTCACACCATGTTGTACAAAGTGCAATTTGTATGAATTAGGCCTAGGGAGGTCAGAGGCCTCTCCCTATGTGCCAGTCCAGTCCAGCATTTCCCAAACTGACACTATCCGGAGAAAAAAGGTCCGATGGAGCGCTAGTGAGCAATCAGCTGTTTAGCAAGATGGCCGGGTAAAAGGGGATAGCTGCCGTCCACACGCTTGGCTAACATTGCATGGACCCAATCTTGAAACCTACTTTTTCTGTTGAAAACGTCCAGTTACATAATAGAAAATGATTCAGAACTATAGGTTGATACCTTGTGGTATAGTTAAAGTTTAAACATAATGAAAATCTGTAAAGAATAAGTGATTTTATATAGGGTACGTTCTTCTCACGTACTGCATTTCAAATTACTAGCGCCTATGATTTGTTTGCCCTAAATCTAAAACAAAGAGCATCAATTACTAATCCCAGAGTATAAAATATCCTTGTAGTATAATATGCTAATGCAAGCGTGGACTAGTAATTTGACAAAATGTTAATGGCCTAGAGCTGTGATAAACTGAGAGAACAGCGCGGAAAATTGACGGCCGCCTAGCTTGGCCTAGGGCCTAGGCCTACTGCTTGCCAGTTTCAACCATGCATCCCTAGGTGTCAAATGACTCGGCTAGAAGAAAACTAATAATTTTTGTTACTAAAATATAAATTTAGAAAATAATTAACCAGTCTGTATCCCAAAACTATCAATTTATTTCAATAAATTGGATAGGCTCCGTCAGCTGTGTTGTCTAGGCGTGTTGATCTCGCATTTACAGCCAAGTCGCCTAGCCTAGGGCCTAGCAGACGTGCAAAACTCTGGCTTAAATAATAATATTCTGGCCAGACTTAATTTCGTATGTAGGCCATCACACCCTTTCGAGCTTCTTATATTATTATTTAATGAAGAGCCTACATGAAATAATAAACAAGTAGGCCCTAGGCCTACTTTGACACCGCACCAAAGCAAATCTAGGCCTAAAAATCGCGCGTGAACGGAGCTGACAAAGGCATTTAAATGTGCAAAACGAAGGGCGATATGAGGTTGAATCCATTTTTCAAACATCTGGTGTAATCTGCTTACATATAAACACAACATTAATCGGTAGTGTAATCGGCTAGATAAAATAATGTCTCAAATATATGCTTCATTCAAGAACCTGTCAACATTCACTGCCGAGACCCAAAAGTCAAGTTTAGTTTAGATAATACCTTTCAGGTAGTTTTGTATGAGTAAATGGTTGAAATGGATGGAAATCTATTTGGTTACTGTATTTTATTGCTTTCTAAATTGCAATTTTGGTGAATTAAATATACAATCATAATATTTCTTAGTATTTTCGTAGACTGACGCGATTCACAATGCGTTTTCCTATCAGGTGGGCGTACCTATCCCCGATTCTCTAGTTCCTCACTCGCGCGCCAGAGAGCCATACTGTTCCTTGTTTCCTCGGATAGGACAGGCCAAGGGCCTAATTAGCCTACAAAATAACTGAAGGTAAGGCTAACATGAGTTTAAACGTTTTAGGCCTAGGCCTAGTCACCATGCCTTGAACTTGAACAAATTTCTTGTCAGTGCACATTAAAGCACTGTGAGTAATGTTAACAACACTAAAAAATTTCTACTAGGCCCTAGCTAGCCCTAGCCCTAGCTCGCAAGTTGTGAGTGACTTTTGGTAGGCTAGGCCTAGGTTGTAATTTGCACTTTCTTAACCCTAGGACTACAGGCGACGACTACTATTGGTAATTCTCCAATTATCGAGGAGACGATAAGGACTATCGTCGGGTAAACACGAAAAAATTCAAAATATAAACGTAGGCCTAGCCTAGGCCCTACGTAGTTTTCGTGTAGCCTATGTTATACCAAATCTATAAATAAATTTTAAATGAACACTTTTTGTAACTTAAAAACTTTATGAACACATCAATATGCTAGCCTAGGCCATAGGCCTAGGCTATTAGTAGGCCAAGGTAGGCCCTAGGTCCTCAAATGGCGTGTGAATTTGGAAGTGGGTTGTTGACTTTGAATTGCACTCTATTATGAAGATTTCATACTTTGTTGTTGGTTTTTGCATTGGTAGGGCCTACATTATAAAATTAAAGTATATTTTTACCATTAGGCCCTCTATGTTGTGATTTTTTTGGTGGATCCTTAATAATAAGGGTACCGCCATACCGGTACCTTACTTTTTCACTCACTCATCACCTGTAAAAATAGTGGAAAAAACCGGTGGGGGCTTCTATCGGCAGGCCGATCAGGCTTAAAACAAACGTGTATTTTGATGTTCAAATTATTAACCACCATAAAAATTCGTCTACACCGAAGTGCCTCCGAGTCTGGCTGGTCCCCACAGACCTCTGCCTTACCCACGCGAGCCGCGAGTAGGATCCGGCTTGTGAGTCACTCTTGCTTGACGTGATTCTTGGAGGGTTGGTTAAAGAAAGCTTTAGAAATCTAGTTTTTAGTAGCGAAGGATCCAATTACTATAGCGGAAGTGATGTTTTTCACTTCACTGGTGTTAGTGTAGGCCTAGGCCTAGACCTTAACATTTATTAATCGAAAATGTAATCGGGTCCTATGTTATAGAATAGGTAGGCCTACCTATTTAAAGCAAAAAATCAACTAGGCGTAGCCTAGAAGAACTAATATTAACTCTGTTGCCAAGTTGTTGTTGTTGTCCTTTGTAAATCAGTTTTTATAACTGAATAGGATAGGATAGACGTAGGCCTAAATAAACAAATAAATAAAATTAGATGAGTAAATTACCATTTTACAGTCAAGTAGGGCCTATGCCATGCAATAGGCCTACACTCATGATGTAGATAGCAGGCATCCAACTCTCTGTGGCAGTGTGGACTTGATGTCTCCGCATGGTAGACATACCGGTAGGTAAGCCCTAAAGTCACTTGCTTAGCCTCGTCTTATGTTAGGCCCTACTTGAAATGCATATCTTTTGAGCTAAACGTTTGTTTCCAATGCGGTTTTTGCCGTTGACAGTTATTTAACGCTATCTATAGCAGGCTATGCCTAGGGCCTAAGCAGATAACAATTGCATAAGGTCAGACTTTAATAAGTTGCAGTTATAATTTGGTAGCCTAATCCTTCTTAGGGCCTTCTAACTTGCCTTGACTAAACCTGGGCCCTATCTTTTTACTGGGTAAACCCTACCTTGCTTTAACTAAACCCATAATCTAGGGCTTACTCTCTATTTAGGCCTACCTGTAGGCTATAGAACTGACCATCTCTTTGTGATTTCAGGAAACAAAACTTTGTTGGAAAGCTTAAGTTCTCCCAGTTTGACAGTATAGCAAATGTAAAACGGATAATAGTGGCCACTGATGAGAATGTTGTTGCCGCTCTCAATTTAAAATCTGGTAAGCTTAACTTTGATTTAAGATTTCTGTCTCGGGATTTAAATTGATGTGCAATGTCTTTAAATAGGTTACGTACTCGGTTGTACCGCACCATTTTTAAAGACAAATTGGACTGGAATTAGCCTACTTGGCCTGACCCCAATTCCGTGTAGTGCTGAATTAAACTTCTTGCCTACTTGTAGTTGTTATTTTTTCTTTCTTGGAACGCAATGTGATGCTGGTGAACTTAGGCCTAACATAGGCCCTACACTGGCAAGTTGTTGTGTCTGTCCACTATTCTAAGTTGTATTATGTTATGTGTATGATATCTTCTGTTCTTTCTAGGGGAAGTTTTATGGAGGCAGATATTGGAAAGATCTAGTCCTGGTGTGATCCAGTTTATGAACGTTGATACGTATGTTGTCACTGTGACGGGCTACAGCTTGACGCTGGTCCGCGGCTGGAATCCAGCGGGTGGATTCCTAGAATGGGAAGGGCACCATTGCAATAGCCTCAAGTCATTGTTAGATTCCAATGAACAAATGTTGCGTGTATAATTCATGACAAGTGATGCGTTATATTTACCGGGTGTAACGGTATTGACATCACGATCAGCAAGTTCTGAACATATGACATGCTCAGAAACTCGGATGTTCCCTAGGTTAAAACTCCAGAGCTAGTTTGGCAATCCTAGTATATCATTCCAGTAATATCAATCGAGATACATCATGGATTGTTGTTAGCCTAGGTCTTGTTCCCAACCTACCTGTTCATAGAAGAGTTCCAGGGGGTACTTTACGCAAGCGAAGGCTTAACTTCTGATGGACTAGCAATCGACGTTTCTTAGAGAACACAAAGTGACTTTTAGATGGATATCTAGTCAAGGAGGTCAAACAAATCAAAGCTGTTGAACGGCTGTGATTCTGACATATCCGCGGTGTTTCATTATGTCTCTCTACACTATTGCAATTCCAACGGGAAGTTTGTGCGTCGTTGGTACGTGTGAGTACCAACTGCTTCCAAGCAGAAGGTCAGCTTTAACTTCTCTACTGTCAATCTTTTTAAATTGAATTAGACTTAATCGTATCTCATTTTAGGAATTAGTAACACTTTAGACGTCTAAACACTAAAATTCAAGTTGTTCTAATCGCTTGTGTTTGCATATATCCGCGGTGTTCACACGTCCATCCACTTATTGCATATTCCCGACTGGGAAACGCCAAGTCGTTGTAAACAGTGAGTTAGCCAATGTTTTATTCTAAAACGGCCGTCTGGTCACCTTACAGGAACTCACTCTGCTTGCCACAATAATTATTTAAATTGAACATTAAAAATACAAATCGTATTCAAAACGTATTAGCGTGAAACATTAACAAATTTCCAAGAAAAAACAAATTTATCTAATTTTTATTTTCCATTTAACACCCTTCAAAAATAATATGTGGGTGCAAAAATATAAAAAAGTTAGAACTGACGGGTATCGAACCCCATCCATCCGTGCGGTAGGCTAAATGGTTACCACTAGGCCATGCAGGCCACGTCAACCACGTCCCGCTAACTGCTACGAAACAAATGCCTTTGATATTATTAAAAATCACATTTTTATTTATTGTAGGCTTAAATCGCAGTGGATCAAGCTGATTTTGTTAAAAGTTCTTCGTAAACTCGTACCGGATGTCTGTTGAAAATTTCAGCGCAATCTGTTCAGCGGTTCGGCTGATTTTCGACGTACAGACAGAATCACAGAATGAGAGCCGTTTGAGTTGAATGGAGACACTCAGTCGCTCCGCTCCCTCGTTTAATTAAAAAATATCAATCTTTAGTTGGTTATCGCTCACTCGTCGCTTGCGTCAGGGACTACAGGGTTGGCTTGGTCGCTTTGGTTTAATGTCCCCACTGAAAATCAATTATGAGTGAGTGGGAGACTCTAAATAGGCATATATATGTATTTATTTTATATATTTATATTTGATAGCCGGTTGTCCAACTCTAATTCAAAATACGAACCTCTGATTGGGAGCATCGACAAACTTGTTGAGGATCAACTGTAAAGTATAAGTAGGCCTACTCGTACTTAATTGTTATTGTGAACTTGTTCACTTGCTAACCTAGAGGCTATATTATCTAAGTTGGGCATCATTATTAATTTGTGTTTGTTCCCTTCAGATGCCAATTGGTTGGACAGTACTTGGCTTGCCTTGAGAAGGAAGGTGTTTTATACTCGATAAACCTATCTGCTAAAGAGTTGGTGACCCAGAACAAACCAGTGCAAGAGCTGTTCCCAGCGGCCGAGACGACGACAACTCCACCGACCTTGGAGATTGTTGGCGGGAACCTCCCTGCGGTGGCCATTGTTGCTGGCAACATGAAGAGATTGGTCACAATGACTCCTTCTGGCCCTGTGGCTTCTCTAAGCTCGTTCCCAGTTGATACCAAACTTGTCACAGTGTCGTATGAGAAAACTGATTTATTGCTTCAGATCCGTCTCGTTGAAGGGGTAATAAACTTTGTGGATTTGTATGCCTACTATTCCATTGTACTTAGAGTAATCCAACACTAGCATTGTATTTGTATCCATTGCCACACAAGTTCAAGGGTAATGTAGGCCTACATTCATTTAAGGTATAGATTGTCAACACAGGCAAAGAGTGTAGGGTTAGTTGCAAACTTTAATAACTATGGCCTACACAAACCCAACGTTTAGTACCAAATGTCATTATCTTATTGGCATACGATTGTGGGAGGATAGAATGAAGTGGAAAATTTTGGTTGCTATACCCAAGCTGACCCTGCCAGAAGCAGGAAACGGCAATGAATAATGATGATAATTGGCATGCCTATTCAGCCAAATAAAGTCTACTGTTGAAGAATCATAAATTGTGTTTTAGGGCATATGCCTAGTGCCTACTTGAAATCTAAGTCGTCTCTAAAGTAGGTAAGCATAAAGTTTTTTTGCTTGATTAAATTTGGCCTTTGTCAGGAAACACTGCTATAGGTATAATGGATTCAAGATAACTATTACCGGTATGAAAAATTATCAAGACAGTTTTTTAAATTTTGAAATGTAGTGCGGCTTGCCTTTTTTTCTTTTAGTTATATATTTTTTTTATCATCACAGCTGTAAGTGTACCCTAGGCCTATTATGGTGTTATTTTATGCAGGGCTATAGGACTAGGTCTAGGCCTACCTATTTGAATTTTTTTTCTTTAAGTTCTAGGCAAGCATTGTTTTCCATGAAAATGTTAAATAAATAAATTTTCTAATTGGATGGTGGATTTTTACAGTGGCTGGAATTGGCTGGGAATGTGCTCGCTACTGGCGAGCTATTTACAGACATGGTTGGGAAGTTCAAGTACCCATCTGACCTAGGAGAGCCTGCAATATCCTCGGCTATTTGTTCGCCAAGGAAGGACAGAAGCCCGGGATGCCGCCTAATATTATCAACCGAGGACAGTGGACTAGCTCTGATGCACCACCCTGGTAAGCTGGTGTGGGTTCGGGAAGAAGCCTTGGCATCCATTGTGGCCGTTGAGATGCTAGACCTTCCATTGTCTGATGCGGATTCTGCTATCGAAAAGGAGTTTGATCACACTGAGTGTAAGTATTTAACTACTGATGCTATTGTAAATTACAATGAATCAATCATGCGTTCTATTTCAGTGGCTCATGCCAATGGCATTACCATTTCAGTACTGTATGTACAACGTACGGTAGTAATTCAATTGACCTTCTTAGATTGTTTGAAAAAACATGTACTTAATTTTTGCTTCACATACTCAGTACGATGGGCAATGTCAAGCTGGTTCGCCCGGATTCTCCGCCAGGATCGCATGATCGGGGTTTGGTCACAGGACTCTTTACGTTGTGGTTCCTGTGGAACTTACACATGGCGGTGACCAGTGTTGGGTAGGAACTTTTAAAAAAGCACGCGTTCCTAGGAACGCGTTCCTTTTTCGGGAACTTTTAAAGGAACGAGTTCCATTTGTAGTTAGAGGAACTTTCAACACAAAAGTTACAAACTTTGGGGAACTTTTAATCAAGTTTTAGAAGTTCCTTTTCATCTTAGAGATGACAAAACCCACCATGCCTCTATATTTCAAAACACATTTAGCTGATACAGATATGAAAATCGTTGATAAAAAATAGTAGAATATGATTTTTAGGATGCGTATAACCTCGAATAAGGAACCTGTCATATTTGCTCGCGACCATGTGGCTTAAAAATCGCGACCTAAATCCTATGTACCATAATATATCTGATAAAGGAACTTTTAATCAGGAACTTTTATTATTTTGGGAACTCAAAAGTTCCTTTTTGTGTGAAGGAACTGTAACTTTTAAAAGTTCCCTTTGAAGGCCAAGTAACTTAACTTTTAAAAGTTCCTTTTTTGCGGGAACTTACCCAACACTGGCGGTGACCAAAAGTTGATCGTTCTGCACTCTGATGGTGAAATCTGTCACCCCCCACAACAATAATGTACTGTCTTCAAAAAAATTCCTATTTTATCAACGTCCAGACAACTGTGACTAGGGGTGTCAACGATTACGATTAAATCGATTCGATTAATCGATTATTAATTGAAAACGATTAATCGATTTTTTAAAAAATAATCGATTTTAATTTTTTGCGGTTTTTTAAATTTAGTTTTCAAGATCCGCCGCCTATTACCCGCGAGAAACGTTCCCGTACGTTACGTTTTCCCGCCAAATACGCCGTGATAACCGCCGATTTAATGTCTTGCTCGCCCGTGAGATACGTTTCCATCAATTTCTAGCACGCGAGATTGTTCCCGATCCACATTTGATTGAAGCGACGTCGCAAAATACATCGTTCGTACCAGCCTTGCCTTGTCATCATGTGCGCATGCGCTGGCCGTGCAAGGTCGGAAGGAGTGGGCGGAGTTAAAGCTGCATTCTGTTTAAGCGTTCCACGCGGCGTAGTTGGCGCGGCAGTCAATAAACACAGTAAACGCACTCAACGCGCCTGAAACGCCGAGCAGTAGTTGCACCTTTACGTAACATGGCGTCTTGAGTGTGACAAAAGTGATTGCTCTGGTGTTGTGTTTCGGCCTAGGCCAAGAGTTTTCGACAACATGGCATCAAACAATTGAATTTGATCACAGCATTGATGCTAATTTCATCTTGTATGCTTTATCTACCCCGCCACTTCCTCTTGATTATGCTCCCGACTGTCTTCTTCGAGATTGTTGAGTGCTCAAGTCCCCGCCACGGCGCCGATGCGAACTCATGCCTTGCGCGGGCGATTCAAACTAACCGAAACCAGACCGAAGTTTGAAAGAAACTTGCTACTATACCGACATTGTACAAAACGATTAAAATCGATTAATAATCGATTATGGAGGTGAAAGTGAATTCGATTATCGATTATAATAATTTAATCGTTTGACATCCCTAACTGTGACCAAACCCCGATCGTTCTGCGATGTGTGTCCGTGTGTAGTGACTGTGTGTGAGAGAGACGCAGTCGGCCACACGCCCAAGCATGTGGGGGGGGGGGATTTTTAATTGTAATTAATGAACCTCGCATTGCTACCCTGTCATGTGATGAAGTCAGCCGTGAGAACGCACTTGGAAAATCTAGAAGCCGGGCCGAGCACTCCCGCAGGTGCGTTCCACTTGGTTATTAAAAAGCGGGCCAGTTATCGCTAGGTTGCCCAGTTACCATTAAAAAACACCCTGGCAGTCAGCGTACTAAACCCCTTTTCTTCATATACGTAGATGGTGCTAGTGATGCTGAAAATCTTCATTTGCTCTTTTGTGACTAGTGCTCCCCGTGGGCTTGTAGGCCCTCCACAATTCAATCAAGCCTAGGATTATAAATTGTTATGAGCTTTTAATTTTTCACTAAAATGTTAACATCTTAGGCAGGCCTAAATAGAGGTTTTACTCGGTCCACACTTTAAATTTAAGTCCCTTAGGCCTACTGAAAATTAGTTCTGGGTTAATGAGGGTATACTTATTTATTTAAATTAGTTAGGTTTGCCTGTGCCTACATCTAAGCAAGGTGTCCAAAAGTCTGGACAGAAGGCTACAAAAAATTTATAAAATAAATTGGATTTGTTGTCCGTATTAGGGCCGGTGTCTGTGATGGTATGTTTAGTGTGTGTCCTGTCCACAAAATGTAATGTATCTTCAGCCCCTACCTTGTATTTTTAAAAGTGGTACATTGTGAACTGTAAAATAGAAATCTAATTCTCACTCTTTTACTTTTCATCTTTGCTGGCAGTGGATTTAGGAATAGTAGTACCGAGTAAGTATCACAGTGCCCACTGTGTTGAGAAGAATGAGCTTGTTGTTATCGTTTGTTTTGCATTGCATGTAAGATGGAATGCTTTGCAATTAACCCTTTCCAGTACGGTTATTTTCCATTTATTTTACCTGGGAATACCTATTTAATTTCTAAGTGGTCAAAAGTAAAGCGAAACCATATACACTTGTGCTTGTAGCTTTGAAAGTTATCAACCAATTAACTTAAAATTTTCAGGATAGGTTTACAATAAAGAAGTTATCAATTAAAAAAATATAACATGTCTGTATAATTATTATCGCAATCCAATCCCAGCCATTATTTACGCCTAGGCCTACGCCTACACCGGCGCCGTCATGATTAGAAACTCCTGAATCACTTGAATCAACATCATCACTGTCAGAATCTCCCATTTCACTTGAACTAGAACTATTATTAGAAATAGAAACATTATCATCGTTGTCAGAATCGCTGTAGTCACTCTCAAAAGAATATTGTTTTCAACATCAACAGTCAACTTCGGTCGCTTAGCACTTAGCAGCCATGACTGAACGATTGACAGCCGCCGTGTTTACAAAACAAAATCGGATGTTTTTCATCGAGGTAACAATGCGCGCTCTCACGCCGGTAAAGCAGTCACCTCGATATTCTTACGCGCGGTACCTTCTGCTATCTAGCGGTAAAGATTTGAACTCGATAGGACTGCTGGTACCGGAGATATGGCTGGTTATTTGAACTCGCGCAACCAACGTTGTACGGAGCGTCACGTCGATCTATCACGTCCCAGAGGCGTTGTTGTACTGGAAAGGGTTAAAGAAAGTTCAATGGTGGACCTGAACTAGTAGGCTTATGTTCTAGTCTACATTACAAAACATACCAGTACCTAATACCTGCATACTATTTTACATCTAAGGTACGTCCAATTTATTTTACTGCAAGTTTTACCACAATAGTATTCTTCATCTTAAGCTTGTTGCCGTTGGTCACCATAAGGAAAAATATAGAACCAACCTTTTGAAAATCTCTTTTTACCAGACAGACCTACATACTTCCATTTGTAATCTTCATTTTGTAGCCTTTCACATTTAGGTTAGACCAATTGCAGCGAGTCATATTTTTGCAGGGACATATTATTAAAGGTTATTTATGCATATTTAATAGAATGAGCATGAAAACCAACAAGTGGTTCCTGCACAGGAATTATCATATTGCCAATTTGAATTGCAGTTTGCATTGTTATTTGTTACCTATCCATCCCTGAATTTAGGATAAATCATGCATGATGATTGTTCCCACTACCTAGGCATATGTGTGAAATTGAAAATAAACAGACTATTATTACTTATTAGTACACTAGTACAGTATTACTGAATACTTCCTTATTAATAGTGCTGTAAATAAAATGGGCATTTCTTACCACTCGATTATTATTTATTTATTGCATTCTTATATTAACATTTGAGCATGTTACATTTTTATAAGACTTTCTTATTACACTCATAATAATGTCATCAAGACATTAGAGTATTGAAGTTATCCCATATAGGCTAACCTAAAAACTAACTTATAACTAGGTACATGAGGTATACATATAGTAGTGCCTGATGGCATGGTAGACAAAATTATTAGGTATAATCAGAGATTCAAACACTGAACATCTAGATTCCAAACCAAACTTATAGTGTTCCATATATGATAGTCACTAGTTAATAATAAAGTAAAAATAAAGAATAGTATTTTAAACTTTTTTATACATGATTAAAATATTCTGTTACAGATAAAATCCATGTTCCAGAAAAATATTTTACTTTGACTTAAATGTCTCTCTGCTACAAGTGTCATAACTTGTTTTAGTCATCTGGCAGTTTATTGAATACTTTAACTCCATATGACTGGATCGTTATCTGCACTTAAGTCTATGTCCCACCGTGTAGGTTGAGTCTGACGTCTTGTGTTGAATCTGTGAAGCCATCTTTGCAATAAATATGTTGGAAATCATGTACAAACATTATTCTCATCATGTACAGGCATGCCACCGTAAGGATTTTATTTCTTTAAAATATGGTCGGCATGAGACCCTTCTTCCCAATGCAACATACCTCAGGCCTTTTTTGTAAGATTGATAATTTGTTGCACAACAGAGGAGCACTACTACCTGTATGATTTTGAAAATGCAATTTTTGATATTAGGCTGTAAAGTGTTATGTTTTGATTTGTTTTATATCAGTTAGATTAAAATAATATGTAATGAGTTCCTGATTTATATTGTGTACTTGAAAATTTTTCTCATTATTTGCATAGTTTTGTTTTTGCACTGCATGCATATACAGTACACAGAGCACAGCACATGTTACAAGTGTGCATGTGTTGTGAAGTAAATGTGTACCCTCAAGGGCTCATTAGTGAATGTCTAATTTATTATCTAGTTGCCCTAGTTATGTATAGCAACAAATTGCAGTTTTGTTTGCCTATATAGATTCAATTATACACACTATGTTTGTAGGCCTATCTAGCATCACAAAATAATCTTCATTTTAACAGTTACCGGTATTTAACCCACCGGCTTTTCCGAGCGTTGATTCGACGGGCTGCGTGTGGTGTCCACCGAATTACCTGAAACTACAGCGAACTACACTATTGGTCGGAGAATGAGAATGGTTTATTTAATCACCAAGAGATCGGCGCTCGATGTACTCTATGCACTTCGCTGCTTCCTACTAATATGTTTTACTCGTATCTAGGTCAATATTTAGCGTGTCTATGCTTGAAGGAAACACGTGTTTGCATTCGTATGTGGTATGGCTGTGTGTGCGATATTTTGCTTCATAGTGACGAAGATGTGGTGTGTGATTTTTTGACACCAACATAAATTTCTAGGGGAGTTCATAACCTCTTTGTCATTCATTTAGACTATAGTATTTCAGAATTTAATTGAGGTACATCGGGTCATTATTGTAGGAGCAGTGAACGTTTGAACTGAGATGCGCTCCGCACCCTCTTCCGCAAAAATAATTGGATTTTAAGGGTAGCGCAGCGCGATTTTTAAGAGAGAGCTGTTGGGTAAAAGGCTTAAAGCATGTTGTAACCAGTTAAATTAAATTAAAGTTTTCAATATTTAAAGTATTTAGGGCGTACAGGCTATGCTCTCGGCTAGTAAGCTATGTACTAATGGGTTTTCTTTCTCTTTTACTGTTTATGTCAGTAAATATTAAATAAGGAATAAATTTGTATGTCTTTAGCTCAATCAGAATTAAACACAGCTGTTTTTATAGTACTAGCTGAAAATAAGGGTTTGGAGAGGAAACCCAACAGTTTACCTGGTTGGTGACTGCAGGGATCTTGTAGGTAATGGTAGTGCGTAGTTTGAAAGATAGTTTTTTAAAAGGTTTCTAGATCTACGAAATATTTGTACTGTTTGATTATGACCGTGTGCATTTCCAGCCGGCTTCGTGGGCATGTTTGTGCACCGGTTGACAAGCCAAGTGATCCAGCTGTACTCGCTGGTGACCACCGTGTTCGGGCTGGGTCAGACTCCGTCGCTGTACCAGCGCGCGGGACTCGAGCGAGACGAGTTCAGCCTCCACAAGATGATCGTCGTTGCGTCCGAGGCAGGGAAACTGTTCGGCATAAACAACCAGAACGGCGAGGTGATGTGGCAGCGGCGACTCCTCGACGTCGAGTCCTTCTCCAACGAAGTCAACGGAAATAAACAGATGCTTCTCTATGTTCAGAGGAGCACGCGGCATTTCCCGTACCCAGCGCAGTGTGCATTGCTGGCCAAGCATAAGGTGAATATTGCCTGTTATATTACTACTATCATCATCAGTCGTCAGTGCATTTCAAAATTACAATCAATTCTTGTCAGTTCTACACTTTAAACTAGGGATGTGCGGTTCCAGGTTTTGGTTTCGGTTCCGGTTCCGGGTAGTAAAGTACCCGATTGTTCGGTTCGGTTCCGGTTTTGGTTTCGGTTCTATCAAAATATGAATAAAAATGTAAATATATGGATTACTGAGATTATCCACTTGACAACTGAACAGGCCTATGTAAAAACT
>JAMZAV010002084.1:0-113870 GCA_024449915.1 Sweltsa coloradensis
TCCCAAGACCATGACGGATCCTGTCGCCAAGAGATACACCATTATAGAAAGATGCCACAGTGTTGCACCGTTAGACACGCCCACTATGACGACGAACAATAGCATCAGGTGGCTGATGAACCACATGGTGAGGATGAAGAAGAATGTGTAGCAGAACGCATTGCCGAAGTCCCTGGTGAGTTTGCTGAGCTGTAGCCACAGACAACGATAGTCGGCTATCAGCTTGGTGTGGCTGCCAAGAGAGTGAGCAAAGTCCTGGAACAAACGGTGGTCGTTGGCTTGAGGGCACTTCTCGGCCAGATTGAGCAGAAAACATTGCTCAAACAAAAATATATGATTGCCAAACGTACAGAACTAGAAGACTATACTCTGAATTGTAATTTTTTGTGTTATTAATACATTGTTGTAAAATTAATATTTCAAACTTGAGTAACTTTTAGTTAATTGTTGTGCATATATTTATGCATTTAGATTTATTTTTAAAAATATGACAACAACTCATTTACCCGAAAACTATTATAACAAAATCACTCACTGAACTATAACCTGGGTAACTTACTTAAAAATGATTTTGTTGTTCTTTTTTGTAAATCAATTTTTTAAACTGAATAAGATTGATTGATGATTGATTTGTATTGCTTAACATCTCATATTAATGCACTAAGGCTATTCGAGACAATGAGTGGTGATAGATGAGGATGAAGGGTGAATAGGAGGGATGAGGGGAAACTCAGTACCGGCACGTAGCCTACTCCTTTCGAAAAGTACCAAGGGGACCAACGGCTTTACGTCCCATCCGAAAGGAGGATGTAACTTTGACAGTCATATAGGTTTCTCCACTAACCCGGACTGCTGAGCAGACGTCGAGGAGAACGAAGCCCTTACTCATCTTTGGTATAGTTTTTAGTAAAATTGATTTTAAATAAACTCCTAAAGTGCATACAAGTATAGATCTAAGCTTAATAAAGAATCCCGTGTAAATTATAACGCACTCTCTTGAATCTTTCACCAGTCAGATATTTTACTATAGTATGTTTTAAGCAAAGATGTTAGAATAGTATATAGTAGGTCTAGATGACGCATGAGCGCTGCTGTACCTATTGCTAATTTTTCGGCGCCCGGCGGCCATTTTGGGGGATTCAAAGTCAAATCAAAGACACGCCAATCAAGGATAATTTGTAATCATGGTTGCATCATGTTGCGTATATAATACGTTACTTATAAAACAAACTTATAAGTAACGTATTATATACAATTTTTTATTACAAATTATCCTTGATTGGCGTGTCTTTGATTTGATTTTGAATCCCCACAAAATGGCCGCTGTTCCCGTGTTCAATTAGCAATAAGTTTCCGAGGACTGCCGCTATGGAGTGCTATGGCCTTGGTTTAAAGACAAATAACATGATCAAGAAATGCCTAACGAGCAGCGAGAAGTGTCTTCTTATGTGATTTCTATGGTGAATGTACCTCAATAGTGACCTCAAATTAAATCGGTATGGTCTCACCTATTTTCGAATCTCCCTACTGAAAATCAGTTAGGTTACCGAGAGGTAGAATAAGTTTCTCTTTAAAAAAAATCTTGATTTATGTTCAATTAAAATAATACATACATAACAAAACTATATATTGGTTAATACTAGTAGTTCTATAAATTTCCAATAGGTAAATTGAATCAATATTAAAAGGTGAAGGTAAACTCCGCATACGTAAGTGCAAATTACTCTTTGATAGTAATGAAACATAAATATGGATGCCCTGCAAAAAATGCAAAAATTACGATGTCATTATTGAGAAATTCCTCCCCTCCCCCTTCCTTCAAAATGCATAATATCTTTTGATTATTGTCTAACATATCGAACACTCTTATTTTCTTAATAAGTTATAAAAACTGATTTACAAAAGAGGGCAACTAAATACAATGGATTGCATAAGTTTGATCGTGTTACCTGCTCAAAGCACTGTATCAACTTCTTAGCAGCTCTAGAAGAACTCGAGCAGAGTAGAAACCACAGAACCACGTGGACGTTGGAGATGAAGTTCAAATACACATAGAATATAATTTCAAAACGTCCTAAGAATTGAACAAAAATGTACTGGCTGGATAGGAAAGCGGCGTTTACAGTAAATGCGATGGTTAAAAGGACGGCTGGCAGACGACCAAAAGACAGACTTAGTGGACGAAGCGTCACTGGGTAGAAGCTCTCCTGTAAAGATAGGCCCGCCCTAGGCATTAACCATAACCACTTGTCATGTTGAGGTCATACTAGGAAAACGCTAAAGTCCCGCCGTGTTGATGGATGAGCGTTTTTTTGTAAGTTTTTTGTTTGCGTTTTTTGCGTTTGTTTGCACTTTTCCTTTGCAAGTGCTTTTTGAATGCATTGAAGGTGATTGTTGTCAAGTTTCTTTTGTTACTTGTTAATTGGTATTGTAAACCCAAAAAACTCATATTTAAACCTTTATTTCTGTGGATTCTGGCTAACTTTTTTCAACTTTTTCTTTCAAAAGGTACTACATCACCGTAAACTTAATGTCCATATGAAATCTGAACGTTGTAGCCCCACCCGTTTGGTCAGAATCGGCCCAAGTGTGACGAAAACATCGCACTAAAAATTGAAAAACTTATATTAGTACCTTTATTTCTATGGATTCTGGCTAACTATTTCAACTTTTTCTTTCAAAATGTACTACATCACCATAGCCTTAATGTCAATGTGACATGTGAACGTTGTAGCCCTACCCGTTTGGTCAGAATCGGCCAAAATGTCACGAAAATATCGCACTAAAAATCGAAAAAAATCGTAAAAGTACGATATTCATGAGAAATATTTCTTCGATTGTACCCAAAAACAATACACCTCTAAGTTCAGAGAAAACGAAGGTCCCCTACAATTTTCATCAAGATCGCATAAGCCGTTTGCCCGTTGTCACCAACAAAGTCTGTCCAGCAAAGAATGCGACATCAGCACCTGACCTTTTGACGTCATCTCTATAAGTCTTACTTGAACAATTATCATTGTTAATTGGGCGTGTAGTGTAGTTTAGGTAGAGTTATGAATGTATATGAAAACCATACCTATTGTACATGTTAATTTAATTCCTGTCTTTTTCAATATTAAAAAAAATCTTTAATAACACTTATTTTTAAGATGTGTATTGCATTATGTTTTCTTACTAGTGTATAAGTTTCTAGTATATTGAATACTGATGAATGATAGTTCTTGACTTCAAAAGTTATTATATAAATATTATGTGATCAAACAAAACCACACGTGACACAACATAACATGCTACGTCAACGTCAATGATATAATCATTACATGATTGCAAGATTTCTTCTTCTCTTTTGATAATTTACAGTCTCTCTAAAGAAATATGAGAAGAATGGTATACATAAGGTAAAAATCACAGAAAAACAAATGTCTGTACATAAAATAAGAAATTAGTGCATAAAATCATACTCTAAATCCTAAGCAGAGCGCTCACCTGACGAATTCCAGATCTCTTTATAGGGTTGCTAACTTCGATCATCACAACGAGATTATTAATGCTAACGTTATCTTTCTCAATGAAACGGCCAAGCAGTGAGTATGTTGAGGGGCTTACGATTTTTATTGATAGTCTAAAGAAAAGGGCGTTTAGATATTGGCGGTGAAATTCTTAGACCAAAGAGTTGTAATCCCCCGAAGATGTGGCCTCGTTTCATGGTTTGACGTCATCGCTCAGATGCATCTGCAGGAGAACAACCATGTAGGTGATGGTGATCGACCAATGCTGGAACAAAAAGTTACTAAATTCGATTACTTTTAACTACAACAAAGATGTAATAAAATTACATTTTTAATATGAAATATTCACGAATCTTTTAGGAAAAGTTTCAAATTAAAATAACATTGGTCCTATACTGCACAACTCAAATTTCCAGTTTCCCGAAATATATCCAAATGCATACTTACATAAATTAAGAAAGCGGGGAGTTAAGTTCCAAATGATATAAATAAATACATTTTTGTAGGATGCCCGCTATAGGGTATTATCCAACCAAATACAAAAATTTGAAAAAAAAAACGGCAGCCAAGTTCTCCTTCAGAAGTCTTCGGCTGTGAATGCTGTGAGATATAGAAGTTGAGCCAAGCTTTTTATTCTTTCTCCCTAGTTTCGCTTTGAAAATAAGTAAGATCATTTCGCCTGTTGACGAGCGCCAAGCCAACGATTTTTGTGGTAAAAAAGTAAAATTTTTAAACTCGAAATCATAAAAAAATTCTTGGCCATGAACCAAATTCAATGGCCAAGCCAAAGCGTAGTTATTCTCAAATATTATAGTTTAAACTCGCAGTTATTCCATACGACAAATATGAATGAACAATGGCATGTTAAACCATTTTTAAAATATTAAGAGGAAATAGGTCACGTATTTGAAAAATATAGAAATACGATATTCGAATACTTTGCAAAATTTTTGCCACGTGTAATTTAAAAGAAAAAGTATTATCTATCACAATTCCCAAGTATTGGTATTTTTTAACCTCGACAATTGACGGACACACACACACAGTGACGGAATTTTAAACATTTGAATCTTACAATTTACGACGGGTAGAACAACCTGTTTTAGACACAATGCGGTGTGCCACTGTAGGCGCATGAATGCACATTATGTTAGTTTTTCCTAAGTTTACAACTAGACCCATGTCATGAAGCCTCGCTCAACGATCAACGTAGTTAATTCTAAAAGTGAACTTAATTTGATTTGAGTTTTTGAAACATGTCGGAATGTAATCAAAGGATAGTTTAATATGTTGCACTGATCATCCATTTCCATCATCAAAATATTATGTACATTAAACTAGACTTATAGAACGGTGGTAAACTTTAACATATCGTTAAAACAAATTATTAACATGGTAGTTACATTTAAAATGTTCACAACAACAATTTTATAATTGATTCCACAAGTATATTTGACTGAATTAAGCTCGCCAGTGTATCACGGTCGAATACTGAAGATATTCGTATAATAAAAATTACATTTTGCTCTTTTTTGTATATAGCTACTACGCTATTATGAAACTGCTGACAATCATGTTATCAAATTAATAATGAAGTTATATATCTGGAAATGTGTGCATTTTATTGGAGGGATTTTTTTTCCATTTCTGGCCAGCTGGTCTTTTAATTTGGTATGCGGAGAATGCCGACACCCTTTAATATTGTTTTCCTTGTCTATTGCCATTTTATTGGTCCACTAATATGTTATATAGTTTTGCTATTTATTTGTACCATTTGTTGTTATAATTGGTTCATAATTTATAGATGCTTTAGGTGAACTATGAATCTCTGCTGAAATAATACATATATTAAACTTTTTTTTAGAGTCTACCGACTTAGCGACACACGTTATTTTTAGTGACGGAATAATTCAAGCCTTCACATTTTATTAAGGTTGGGTCGTTGTGGAAGGAGACTAGAGTAACGACTACATGAGTAGTTAGATAACAAAGGTTTTGACGGATTTTTTCTGGATTACTTTGAAGCTCTGCCGATTATTGGATGAGCAAAGCGAATAATTCAATTTCACTTACCCTGAGAAAAATAACTCGGGAATATTTTGTTTGTTTTGTTTTGTTTATTTTTTTGTCTGTTTGTTTGTTCGCTCTACCGGGCAAACGGCATATGCGATCTCGATTAAAATTGTAGAGGACCTTCTTATCTCTAAACTTAGATCTGCCAAATTTTTGGTACAATCGAATAAATATTGCTTATGAATATCGTACTTTTACGATTTATTATTAATTTTTAATGCGATATTTTCCTGATATTTGGCCCGCGACCGGTCAAACGGCTACTCCGTCCGATCTTGATTGGAAACGTTTAAAATCACTGAACTTAGATATTTTATAAATTTAGGGACAATCTAAGAAATATTTCTCATAGAATTGGTACTTGAAGGTCAACGATAATCAACCATAAAAGCTCATCCATCAACACGACTGGAAATGCGTTAGCGAAGCTTCCTAGTGATATCGGGTTGTGGCTTGAAACAGTGTGCCAAGTTACAATGTGTGTCTGGCGTGATCTGAACATTCAAAATATAATGCTTAATTTGTGTAGTAACAAAACGTAGGGCACTATTTAGAGTTTGTTTTGTCGTTATTTCCATACCTTGCGTATATTTTATAGGAGACAATTATTTGTAATGTTGAAATGTTTCTGTCATGACCAAACTCACAAAGCTTTTTAATTTTTTAGATTTTAGAAAAAATCTAACGACCAGTGAATGTTCCAGGACTTCTCTCTTGGCAACCACGGCCAGCTGATAGCCGACTATTGTTGTCTGTGGCTGAAACTCAGCAAACTCACCAGAGACTTTGGCAATGCGTTCTGCTACACATTCTGTTACATCCTCACCATGTAACTGCATTTTCTGATATAAGACAATTTAAAAGATATTTAAATAATATTTGTTTCCCGCCTTTCAAATTGTATAATTATTTTGAATAATTAATCATAAATAATAACTTTAATTAACTCAGCCAATAATATTTCATTTTATTGTGTTATGACAATTTATCAGCCACGCGTAATAAATAATAACTAGTGTTCGTGCTACGTATCCGCGTCGTCATGGCCAGCTGCGGTGATTACGTAATCGATTCACAGTAAACAATTTTATGCTTGGGAATGGAATTTGTTATCGTTCACTGCGCTACATTATCGGCAAGTGCACCCGAACTCTGGTCATTCAATGATGTCACACATAGCTTGTGGAGTGTGGAAACATTACTTTTATCAACATTTGCGCAACACAACTTGCACGTGCGTGCATAAATCTCCGACCGAATGACAGTCGCAGTCGACTTGTGTGTGATTGGAATGCATCTTTTGAATGGTTGGTATCAATAAACTATCTGAGTTTCGTCATGCAATTACGTCACGTTTTTTGAACCGTGGGACCGAAAACAACGCATTTTAACCCTCAACTTCCCCTGAATCACCACCACTTCTGCCTAATCACCATGGGCGTCAACTAATTAGACCAATCACAGCACTCAAATTCCGTGACTACGTCACAGAATCATCAGTCGAAACGAACGCGAGCAGAGAAGGCTGCTTCTTCAAAAACACACTTACTTGGTCTCTCGAGGAGACTTCACGTCCGGGTTGGGGCTCTAGACAGGGCGGATCAACCAGGAACTTAAAAACACATCTTGAATTTTGGAACTTGGACGAACGTCTGGAATCTTTTGGAACTTGGAACGTGGGCGATAACTTGGGCGAGAATTTGGAATTTGGAACTTGGAACTTGGGCGAGAACTTGGATCTAAAGGACTTGGAATTTCAGTACGTCTCCGGAAAGAATCGCCGGCTTGACCCCTGGATCTGGTCAATATCTACAATACCTACAAATCTACGAATCGCGATAACACGGTAAAACAAACTTGCTATCTACGAACGAACTTTAAAAACTTTTATAAAATGGCTGGCTAACTTTTATTATTGAGAACTTTTTATTATTGAGAACTTTTATTATTGGGAACTTTTGAGAATTTGATAACATGTTTTTGGAATTGTAAATGTAACATAACTTGATTTGATTCATTATAATTGTATTTTGAAACTGGTTTTGTTAATTTGTGTTAACCTTTCGTTGTCTGTCTGTCCCACTCAATATTTTATTTCAGTTTTCTATAAATTAAACTTCAGCAGTTGGCAAGACTGCCTGCCGACTTGAGCTAGCTCGGTGCACTACAAGGTTGGTAATTGTTTTTTTTGACAGCTGTCTGAGTGACAGTGAATTTGTTTGATTGTTTTTCGATTTTGGATAAACGTAGTGATTGTTTTATTTGTTGTGGGAAAGGCTGTTTAAGCGACAACCATGTGGTTCATAAGCCTCCTCGTTATTTCTCTATGAGCCTCCTGATGCTCTTATTCGTCGTCATAGTGGGCGTGTCTAACGGCGCAACACTGTGGCATCTTACTATCACGTTTCATTTCATTTCATTTCATTTCATTTCATTTCATTTCATTTCATTTCATTTCATTTCATTTCATTTCATTTCATTTCATTCTTTATTCACAGATTCGTACATAGTAAAAATATACCATCTCCTGAGAGAGAGGGAGTGAATAACTAGCACAGTAATTATAATTAGAATATAAATAGTATAAATAGTAAAACAATAAAATATTTAAGAGAACAATTAATAAGAATAGATAAGATAAACATACATACGATATGTGATGGACAAGAAGGATGATGGGACACAAAATGTGCTAGTTTAATTCAATTTTTGCAATAAGAAATTCCTCTAAGGAATAAAAAGGGTTATGAATGAGAAAAGATTTAATTTTAATTCTAAATGATGTTGGAGTATCGTTTTTGATGGATTGTGGAAATTTATTGTAAATTTTACTACAGAGGTAGCTTGCATCTCTTAATGACATCCGAATCTGTTCACTGGTTCTACGTCTTTGGGCATCTGGCTACAGAAGCAGTACGTTATTTAAATATTATAATGATTACTAGTACTTAAATAAACACTTTTCTTTAAAATAATATCTCAAAGTAATATTTCGCTTCTTTACAAAGGTATTTTTTTCCAATGCTACATCGCTGTATTCAACTTTAGGTTTTAAAATAACTATTGTTTCAAATCTTCTAGTTATTACCTACTTTTATGTTGTGTTTTTATATATTTTATTTTGCTCAAATTGTATTTTAATTTTAATTTAATTTTAAGTGTTTTAGATTGGCAGACAAGGTTCATGGTCATTCTGTGATTTTTATTTAATTTTGTTTGTTAAACATGTTATTTTATTTATCGTTTGAGCTGAAATGACCCTTGAAGTCGAAATATGAATTTAGTCCTATAAGATTCGTGTACGTCCTATTCTAACATGTGAATGTCAGGTGTGGAAAATGGAAAACATGAATTTCTGTTCTACTAGTTTCGAATGTATAGTAGTTATTTGTATCCTAAGAAACCTGCCCGATGCTTATCATAGATAATTCAACATCTATGACGCAAGCCTAGCAAAGATTACTTCGGAACCTATTGATGTTTTACCTTTGTCTTACATAAGATAAGTGGTGGAACCAGACATTACAAATTTTATGTTAATATTAGTAATACTAATAATTTGTTACTGAATGTGCCTATTATTATTTATTTATTATTTATTTAACGTCTATCCTATTCAGTTATAAATACTGATTTACAAAGGAGGACAACACAGATGAGCGTGTTTCATGTTTAGATTATGGAAATACTAACTCCATTGTACTAGGCTGCAGGTGGTATTCTGTGTAAATTTGGGCGTCTGAAGAGTTTAAGAGACAATTTTTATGCCTGGTCAGAATCGAGTTAAGTGTAAACCTAGGTGTCAACTAACAACTCTGCATCAAGCACATGTACGGGAATAACCAAAAGATCGAACGAAGCAACAGATCATTGAAGATCACAAAATTTAAAAAAATTTCATGAGTCGATATTTTTGGTGGAGGCGCCGGGTTTACACAGAACTAACAATTAAAAATTATCCTTATAAGTCTTGCATTCATTTCTGGTGGTGGATCCGATCCCATTAACTTTCAAACTTTCTGAGGGCTGTAGCACCCCTTTCTTACAACCCAGGGCATAGTAGTATCTATGACCCAGGACAACCAAAAACACTCTGACTCATTCTTGTTAAAGAGCTGCCAACAAGAAAACTACGCTTTGGTTTAATGTCCCCCACTCAAAATCAGTTGTGAGACCATGGAGATATAAATAGTACTAACTCCATTGTGAGACTATCCATAATATTATGTAGAGGTCCGTGAAAGTGGTTTTATTTTGTAGTGAATTTCGTTTTTCAAATTGAAAATTTCGGTGATATTGGTTTAAAGCTGTATTTAAGCGGTTTTATCTATATTTACCAATTGATATGCGCGTAATATTCGTTCACGCCTCGCATATCATTCTAGCCACAAAACAAACAAGTTTGAATGTACTTATGTTCAGATTGGTGTAAGTAACTACAAGTAAATTCATAATTTTTTCTGAACTTTATTTTAAAAACACTTCGTTTGGTTGAACTTTACTGCACAAAATATTAAAAATTACACCGTAATTTAACAATAACTCAACAATAATTCCCATTTGAGTGCTTTTCGTCGTTAAAAACATTAATTTTGTGAATTTCGCTGTTATTACGAAATTTATACTTATTTCGGTGTTTGGCGGTGATTCAATTTTGGCATTTTCTGGTTTAGATTTGATCAATTCATGCTCATTTTATGAAATTAAATGGTTAGCACATATTTCGGTTTTATCGTCAGTCACGAATTCCATGGAGTTTTTGAAGAACATGGCCTTCTTTAATCAATATCAAGCGCTTATCGCAGTTTTTTTTTAGTACCCGAAGGACTCGCAAGCAGCACTATAGATATATATAATTTCATTGCCACAAAGATCGTAAAGGCAAGCTACATTATCCAGTAGGCCTAGGCTTTGTATAATATACATGGGTTGATGTGCAAACTAGGCTAGCCCTAGGCCAAGCTAGTCCTTCCTGGCCTACGCCCACCAAGCTGTCACAGTCACAATATCACATCAAGTTTGATGAGGTGACGATTTTCTTTTCTTAACTTTTTCATTCGTAATGAATCAAAAATTGACTTGGCAAGAGATTGTTTCATATTTAGGTAATGGTATAAGACATATAGTTGAGGAAGGCGCGGTTTTGCTGCAAGGCAGACAATTCGGGCCGTTGTAAACACATCGTGGCGGTTTTGATGGATGGATGGAACAGACCTACAGTCAGCACCACTACTCATGTACATCGCCATCTATATTATGGTGTGTTAAAAAAGATAGAAGATTAAAGAAGGCTGTAATCTGTTCTAGCTATCGTGACGAGTCCTGACGAGTCCTCCGGCAACTAAAAATTTTGAAACTTTTCTCTTTATCCGCTAGATGGCATTGTGTTGCTTGCGTCGCGGAATCCAATAAATTCTATGTCGACATGGCGGTGTAGGCCTAATGAATAACAATATGGATTTGTTTTGTCTGTATTTCCTCTTGTCTTATTAGTATCCATGGTCCTAAGTTTGAGTGTTTGAAAGCGTTTTCTTCAAGAAGAACATTTTGCAAAATATTAATCTACACAGTTCGAGAGCGGCAAGCAGACATTTTCATCCAGTTAGGGCTTTAGAGCCTGTAGAGCTGAAAACAATGGGGCTTAATGAGTCTAAGGTTAGTCTAAAATCAGAGTTTCCAATAATTAGGCCTAGGCCTAGCTGGCATTGACAATGGATAGGCAATGAAGGAAGCCAGTGGCGTTTAAAACAGGGGTAGACCCTCACAAACACACAGCTTAAGTAGGTTTATTTCTCAATTTCATTAACCTGGAATCACTCCAGTAGGTGTAGGGCTAAATGATTTTAAAGAATTCAATCCTGAAATTAAAAAAAAATACATCAATCGGAACAATCTGGAGACCGGTGGGAACTTATTTGGTTGGGGGGGTCCAATTTTAAAGTCGTTTTTTGTGTCAAAAACACCCAAAAACGTCAATTTTAGTTTACAAAAATGTTCTTTACAATACTACACTAGGCCTATGATAATAACATCAACTTACTCGGTTTTGTTGTATTTTTACCTAAATTAATGGTATTTCATTGACGAGGTGTGCAAATATGACGAGTAGGCGGAGACTACCATCTTTAAAAATGCGTCAAGTCAGGTTATTATTTGGATTTGTCAAAATGAAGCTCCGCCCTCTGCTAACGAGAGTTGAAACTGCGCTTATTTGTTTACTAAAATCACCGCCGTCTGGACGAATGTAAAATTTGTACCTGTGCATACATCCAGACGGCGGTTATTAAAATACCATTTGTTGTTGTTCCCCCCCACGCCGCTTTGCGTACACCCCTAACCCCCACTAACCTACTATTTATTGCAAAGTACTTTTGTTAAGAATGTTGTTTTCTTTAACTTTTTTTTGCTATAAAAAATCAATCGATGTTTCCCTTCGCGTCCACCCCCAACCCCCGCCCCCCTAACCTACTATTCATCGTGAAGTACTTTATATTAAAAATATTTTTGTTAAGAAAAGTATGGTAGGGGGGGTTAGGTCGAGTGTAGGCGCGAAACACACAACAAAGCAATCGATGTTTCCCACCCCCAACCCCCCCCCCCCCACTAACCTACTTTTCAAGATAAAGGTGTCTTTCAACCGATAAGGACCTTTGTTTAAAAAATTAACATTAAAGGTTTTGCGGGTTATTTTTTGTATTTCAAACCCAAATGATTTTTTGTTTTACAATTTGGTTTGTTTAATGATTTCTTATTTCTATTTTTGTATTTTACTAGCAAACCAAACAAAAAAATATCCTCAAACCCGTTTTAACGTTGCCATTTTAAAGATAAATGAATTTCGGCGACCGAAATTCACGATACACTTTCGTAATATTAAGGGAATTTATGAAAATGGGATAAAGGGGCATAATCTGATCAGATTTACATATATGGTGAAATTTTAATTTTTTAAATTAAAGTTTAGACCTTAATCTACAATACACATTAATACGGCGTTCTAAATATAATATTTGAATACGGATTTTTTTATTTTATTTTTATCAACCCCTTTTAGTACACCCCCACCCCCCTATCTCCTATAAGCAAGCAACTTTTTTGAGGGCTCCTCGGGCCAATTTTTTGAGAAACTTCACGGCCCTATCACTTAACCCGTGGGGCCGTGACTGGTAGGCTTATCTTCCCAGCACAGTGAGTAAAATTGTGAAAAAAAGACAAAGGGTGCAAAGTCTGGTTTGATATACATATATGGTGATATATTTTTTTTATTTAAATTTGGATTTTATCTACATTATGTATTAATTCTGTAATCTTAGGATCAAATTTAGTTTAATTCACGCCTCTACCACAAAACTCCTAATTGTTAGGCTAATCCGCCTAGCTATAATTGATAAACTGTGTTCGTTGTTTTGTTAAAGTAATATTTTATTTAAGAAAATTTAAATGAGGCCAATGGATCGCCCTTAAATATTGACAATATGAACCTGAGACAAAAAAGATTTTTTATAATAATTTTTTAATGTTACCGGTAGGCCTACTTATTAACATATTCATATTCTGGAATGGAGTCTAGTTCCCTATTTTAATTGGATTACCCATTATTTTATGAACCATTTAAATTTTTATTGAACACATCATTACGGTACGAAACATTACCAAATTGTTACAGTTAAAATTTTAAAGTAGTATTTCAATATTTACTATACCATACAAAAATGCAAAAACTTGCAAAAATGGGGCCAAGCCGAAAACGAGGAAGATACAAGTGGCTCAACTGCATAAAGTGGTGATATCTAGAAGTGTGGCCAAGCCCATTATTTTGTTTAAAATAATAAATATATTTATTTATTATATAATAAATTCATAATATATCAATATCCATATTATTATCTAACTATAATTATGAAATAAATATATTAACAAAAATAACATAAACATTAAATAAATTTATTGAAACATTTACATATGTGGAAATATCAAAATTAACAGACGCCATTCAAAATTAAAAGCTTGGTCGATGGAGTTGGATTGGTTATGTTTTGGTTAGTCAGTAACGACAACCAAGCTAAAAATTCATCGACCAAGCTTTTAATTTTGAATGGCGTCTGTTAATTTTGATATTTCCACATGTAAATGTTTCAATAAATATATTTAATGTTTGTGTTATTTTTGTTAATATATTTATTTCATAATTATAGTTAGATAATAATATGGATATTGATATATTATGAATTTATTAAATAATAAATAAATATATTTATTATTTTAAACAAAATAATTGGCTTGGCCACACTTCTAGATATCACCACTTTATGCAGTTGAGCCACTTGTATCTTCCTCGTTTTCGGCTTGGCCCCTTTTTTCAAGTTTTTGCATTTTTGTATGGTATATCAATAATTTTTTTAGAACGTACACGGTATAGATGCTAGCATCAAAGAAGAGAAAATTACTTTATTTACAATGATTCAAAATGAAATCTCACTCATTGACTGTTAAAAGGTTTGAGCATCGCAGTTATAATTTTTTTTTTTGCATTATCTAAGCTTCCGGTCATCTAATCCAATTATCGTTTGTATAGCATATGGCCACTGAGATGACTGACATCGGTGCAAATTTTGGCTTCTCTAACATCATCCATTGCTTAGCAAAACACGAATTAAATAATTTGTTATTTTTGAATTATCTAAGCTTCCGGTCATCTAATCCAATTACCGTTTGTCAAGCACATGGCCACTGAGATGACTGACATCGATGCAAAATTTGGCTTCTCTAACATTATCCATTGCGGCCCCACAAACTGATACGGCAAGGGCCAGCCAGCCACCCAGCCACCCACCCACCCACCCACCCACCCAGCCAGCCCAAGAAGAAAGTAATTTCGAACGATCTTGACGTCTCAATAACTTCTAGACGCATCATCAGATCGGGATAAAACTTGAAATGGGTCATCTCATAGTAAAAACCCTTCGATTGAAGCAAGTTGCAGGTTTTTATCTCACATGGTTTCGCATCGGCGACACCGTGTTAAGTGCTTAAGTAGGCGTGCGGTAATAGGCGCTAGTGGAAGCGGAGCCGCGCGTGGCTTGGCCCGGTGCGCTCCCGCGCACCTTGATATACGTAGTTAAGTTCTAACCATCAAAGTCATACTTATTTTTTTCTTGCCACACAGACTAATGAACAGAACTGCAAGGAGGTGCCTGCTGGACAATTAGTTGCACTTCGGAAACACTTTTACGTAGCACATGCTGACGTTCTCGCCAGGTGAGTTCCGAGTTAACACTACTGTATAAATTAGGGATGTCAACGATAATCGTAAATATATCGATACTATCGCGTTGTAGGTTGCTGTATCGCGATAATCGTATGCTATTAATTTGGGTTGCCATTTGATAATCAATGTATCGATCAATACCCTCCTGCTAGCCCTTCCAAAGTTTTGTAATTAACCGCTCGCTCTGCAGAACCTTATTGGATGAGCGTAGCGAGCAAAGCGAAAACTTTAATTTAACTGACCCCTCAAAAAATTTAGCTCCAATGTTTTTTTTTGCTTTTTTTTGTTTGTTTGTTTGTTTTTCTGTCTGTTTGTTCGCACGATTCCGGGCAAACGGCATATGCGATCTTGATAAAATTTTGAGGGGACCTTCGAAATCTCTGAGCTTAGACGTGCCACGTTTTTGGGTACAATCGAAGAAATATTTCTCATGAATATCGTACTTTTACGATTTTTTTTCGATTTAAGGTGCGATATTTTCGTGACATTTTCCCCGATTCTGACCAAACTGGTGGGACTAGAACGTTCATATTTCACATGGACATTAAGGTGAGTTCATTAAGGTTATGGTGATATAGTACCTTTTGAAAGAAAAAGTTGAAAAAGTTAGCCGGAATCCATAGAAATAAAGGTTTCAAAATGAGTTTTTTGAGGTTTATAATAACAATTAACAAGTTACAATAGAAACTTGACAACATTCACCTACAATGCATTCACAAAGCACTTGCAAAAGAAAAGTGGTTCCACGCAAACTAAAAACTTACAAAAACGCTCATCCATCAACGCGGCGGGACTTTAGCGTTTTCCTATTAAAATATTTCAAGTCAAGACATTAGGCCTAATCTTTTTATTCCGTGAAAAATTCGTCCACGTTGAGATCTACGACACGCGTAAGCAGGGGTCGAAATTAACGCTCGCCCGCTCGCCCGAGGCTAGTGAAACTTTGGTCGGGCTAGTAAAAATCTCATATCACTAGCCCGACAGGCGAGTACTTCTTCCATAGTTCCCAATTGAAGCTCAAAAAATCTTATTATTTTGCACCGATATCCTAACTAGTTCCCAGTAGTTTTGTGCTATCTAGTAGTATTGAGTATACAACATCGATGCTAGTAGGGAAAATAATTTTTAACACCGGTATGTAAACAAAATAAAAATCTCTTAATTTATTTTATTTATTTATTAATTTATTAACTTATTATAATTTTTCATTAATTAAGTCCCGCCGCGTTGATGGATGAGCTTTTTTTAAGTTTTTAGTTTGGGTGGGATATCTTGTCAATTTGTTATTATTTACCGTAAAAAACTTATATTAAATGCTTTATTTCTATGGATTCTGGCTAACTTTTTCAACTTTTTCTTTCATATGTTACTTCATCAGCATAACCTTAATGTCCATGTATAAAATGAACGTTGTAGCACCACCAGTTTGGTCAGAATTGGCCCAAATGGCACGAAAATATCGCACAAAAAATCGAAAAAAATCGTAAAAGTACGATATTCATGAGAAATATTTCTTCGATCGTACCCAAAAACGTAGCAAGTCTTAGAGATTTCTAAGGTCCCCTCCAATTTTTATCAAGATCGGATATGCCGTTTTCCCGGTAGAGAGCGAACAAACAGACAAAAAAACAAACAAAAAAACAAAAAAAAACAAAAAAAACAAAACACCCGAGCTAAATTTTTTGGGGGTCAGTGAACTTGAAGTCTTCGCTTCTCTCATCCAATTAATATTTTGGTGACAATTGGTTTCCGGTCACTCTCGAGATCCATACACCTATACGTGATATCTGGCGAGTATTGTGATTTAAGAGGAGTCGCTGAGGCTGGCGAGGAGACGAGTTTAGACGTTCAGCTTTCTGTTTTTTTTTTCTTTCGGTTAAACGGTTTATAAAACCGTTATCAAATTTCAAACTAACGTTAATAAAGAATAAACGATATCCAGTACGCGTATTCCTAAATTAATTAATTGATAATGAATTAAAAATAAGTGAAATCACCGTAATTTACTTCATTTGGGTAAACTTCGGGAATTTATCCCAAGTTTACAGATTTATTTACGCAAATTAGCAAACTGGATATCAACGTCTACATCAATGTGAACGCGCAGGTTAATTTGATTTTATCATAAGATAATCGGTTTGGCCAGAATTGAAATCCATGATTTGAATTACCCATTTTTTCATGTTTTGGACTTATGTCTCGCGATGAATCATTAAGACTTATTTATTATTTTTACAATTAATTGAAAGATATTACCAACTGTTCAGCTGAAATAATCAATCCCTGAGTGCGCGCATTTGAGTTGTGCCAAAAATTCATCGCATATAATCGTTTTATATCAATATCGCCTATTTAATTGCTGGTTAGTAAATATGCTCTCGGGCTAGATGACTAGGTTGCCATTAGCCCGAAGGGCTAGTGTACAAATATTGTAATGTGATGGTAATAAAGTTTTTATTAGAATTTCCATCATCCATCCATCCATCCATCCATCCATCCATTCATCCATCCATCCATCCATCCATCCATCCATCCATCCATCCATCCATCCATCCATCCATCCATCCATCCATCCATCCATCCATCCATCCATCCATCCATCCATCCATCCATCCATCCATCCATCCATTCATTCATTCATCCATCCACAAACATCAGGTGGGTGAAGAAATACCAAACAGAGGCCTGAGCAACAACAGAGTGCCAGAGCTCAAGGTTCAGGAAGAAAAAGAAAAAGAAGAAGGAACTGAGAAACAAGAGGGGACTAGAAATGAATGTGTGACTCCCAAAGAAAGCAGTAAACCTACAAATATTGGACTATAAAACTACCAAGCTATATTGATAGGGATTTATGGGAAAAACTGCAGTTTAAATTCTGAAAACAAAACGGGTATAGAGCTAGGGCATACCCAGGTATTTAAAATATAAAAGAGCTACAACGGAAAATCGAGGAATACGGACAAGAAGAAGCGACAATCGTTTCCATACAAGTCGGAAATGCAGAAAGAGTTGGGCCTGGAAACTAAGAAGATCTGATGGGACAAGTGCGGGAATTATTGACAACAACAAAACAGAAGTAAAAGGGGGCACTCATAACCATGAGTGGCCTGACCACATGGACAGGAGTAAAATATTTGTGAAGAAGAAAATATAATGTTCTTAAACAATGTCATGTCAAACTTGGAGGGAATAAGTGAAAACTGGAAAAGAGAAGCACAAATGGGGGCACAAACAAGGATGTACATAGCCAACTTAATGGCAAGAAAGGGACAAGACCACCAAGAAGACATACAAAAACCAAGTCACAACACACAAAAATACAAATGAAACAATACAAAACACAACAAACAAAAAAATGAGGAATCAAGGGGGGAAAAAGTAAAAAAAAAATGAGATGAGATGAGATGATTTTGAACATGTTTCAAGTCATTTTTTCACCAAGTTGGAATGCTCGTACCCCAACCAAATTTGGCATGTGTTGTCGGGTACCTAAATCGCCTCGATTTTGATAGTTTTCAAGTTCACATCACGTTTCATGACGGCTGGGTGACACCTCGAAATCACCCCAACTCTGCTTGCTGTATAAGGTGCCAGAGTGTGTAGCTCATCACGGCTTGGCTGCGGCGCCCGAACGGGCACCTCGATATAATTTAGATAAATTCAATGAGAATCCCCACTAACTCCGACTCGTTTGTTAAGTGCAATTATTTACCAGAAACGAGTAACGAATCCATATGATGTTGTCTACAGTTCTGCGTCTTCGGCCTGAAAATAGTTATATTTTGTAAGATTTCACCACATGGGTAGGCCTACAGTTCAAAGACTAAGGTGTAGGTACTTGATGCTAACTTCACTTAGCATATCCAATAACCCAAAATATATAAATTCCCTGCAAAACAGCTAAAAATACAAAATCTGGTAAATGCATGTTTTCCCGGCATATATATGAGAATTAAGGATCCCCTGGGGGACCTCTAAACTTACTCCAAGTGGTCTATAATTTTATAAGTGCAAATAAAAAGTCTAAAGGAAACTTTTTTTTTTTGGGGGGGGGGGGGGGGGGTGAGACCTACTATTTGTATTTATTTTTTGTGGCATTTTGGGACACCCTACCGCACGGCCGCAACCCTATTTTGATCACAAGGCTTAAGGCTATTGGACCGCGTTTTTTTTTTCCAAAATATGCTACCAAGTCAAAATATAGTGAATGCCTTTGAAACCTGGCTATTTTAGAAAATCAAAACTATTTTTTCAATTTTTTTCTAATCCGGTACACGGCCAATATCGCCACCTCAAAATAATTTCAAATTTCAATTCGCCAGGGCACACCATTCGAAGGGTGTTGTGCTTTTGTGACATTCATTTTTAACTGGTTTTCTATTGGCTGACTGAGAGAAAAAAGAAGTTTTTTTAGCAATTGTCTTTCCTGCGAATTTTTTCGTATGGCGATATTTTGTACCGATTTCCCGCCAAACAAAAAAATTCGCAGGAACGACAATTGTTTAAAAAAATCTTTTTTCTCTCAGTCAGCCTATAGAAAACTAGTTGAAAATTAATGTCACAAAAGCACAACACCCTACGTTAAATGGTGTGCCCTGGCGAATTGAAGTTTGAAATTATTATTATTATTATGGATAAGAAAAATTTGAAAAAAAATAGTTTTGATTTTCTATAATAGCCAGGTGTCAAAGCCATTTATTATATTTTGACTTGGTTGCATATTTTGGAAAATAGAAAAACGCAGTCGAATAGCCTTAAGAAAATTCTAAAACCATCCCACTTATCACGTAAGTATGTAATTAAAACTAAGGCGTTTATTTTTAACCAACCTTTGTAGGCCTAGGCCTATTTCACTTACATTAATTTTGTAAGTATGAGCTCGTTTAATTGAAATTGTCTTATCTGTTGCAGGCCAATCGAGATCGTGAGACTTTTTCGCGATAACAATGGTATGACTGTGGAGGGGGAAAACATACCATCCCCTATACTTCACACACAAGAAGTTAACTTCCCACCAAATGTACTGATCGAGCTTCTACACCGGGCGATTGTCCAACCGACAGCGATCCAAGCGCAAGGCTGGCCAATTGTTCTCAGTGGGCAAGACGTGGTTGTGGTGGCCCAGACCGGCTCAGACCATCTTATGGTGAGTTCACTTAAGGAGTCTAGAATCTAGAAGAAACCTACCGTTATCGACCTTGCTAATGAATATTTGTTTTGTTTTGGCATCGTTATATTCACAGAGCCATCACTTGATGATGTCATCTAACAGGCCATGGGGAAACATGGCGGCCCTATTTTACTTTATTTTTTGGCCAATTGGGACTTTTAAACACTGGGCCCTGGGCATAGTCAATTAAGCGAGCGTTTCCATTTGACTCGGCCGGAAAAAATAGTCACTGGTTTTGTTTTTTTTTGTTCTTTTTTTGTTCGTTTGTATGTCTCGCCATAACGTTCGAACGGAGGCTCGGATCGAGTTGAAATTTTGGACCATTCGCAAGCTTCGTTCTCGATTGAATGAAATTAGTTTTTGTGGCAAAATCGTTCAAAAAGTTAAAAAGTTACATTAAAGTTGATTGGGAAAATTTTTTTTTCAAACTAAACGGCGACAAAAAACTGAAGTGGCCAAATCATTTGGAATGTCCGTCCGGTCACGAATATGTTAATTTTATTTTGATCCGATAAGTTGTGTAGATGGGAATTACATTTTAACAAAAGTAACGTTACCATGGTAACGAAAAGTCACACGAGAATTCTGGTCACTATGCTCTGCCACCTAGAAGTAATCCAAAATACTATCGAGGAAGCAGTGTATTATTTGTTACTAAAAAGTTTTAAATAGTTTTCCAAAATAAAAAAATTTCAATGTCCTCTAGATGACGGTGGATTTTTTTCCACAAAGTAAAGGTTCACTCACGGGGTTTTCCCAAATACCTTGCCAATAATACATAATATTGGAAACATGGCCCCGTGGACAGAGAAAGTCGCAAATTTTAAAATTAAAAAAATGTGCAATGGGGTCTAGCTATAGCACGTGCTCGCTTATCAACGCGTCCAACTGAGCGTTTCCTAGTATTAGAACAAGGTTTGTATGTTTATATGGATTCACCAAAAAACTGCATAACCTTATAGACGGAGAGCCCGTGACAGTTTCTATTACCTCATAAGGTACATAAATTTTGACTATTGGAACATATGCGGATTTTTTATGAGATTTTTCGAAACCTGCGTCTTACGCGCCAACTTGGGGGAGTTGGGGCTCATAGGGGCCCCAAAAAAGGCCAAAAAGGGCCGTCTATTACCTCATAAGGTACTATATGATGAGACTAAACGCCATTATATGCGGAAACTTGTCTGGAGTTTGGAACCATAACGTAAGATGCCCTACTTGAGGGCCTTTACCGAACCAGACGCCCCTAAAAAGGGCCCAAATAGGCTTTCTAATACCTCATAAGGAAAATGATTGAAACCAACGCCATTTTGTGCTGTGATGTGTACAGATTACGAATATATATAATAAGACGCGTTTTGGGGGTCTTTTTGCGTTTCAGACGCCCTTTTGAGAAAAAGGGCCCTTTTTAAACAGACAATGTACACACTTGAAAAAGGTGTCAAACGAACCGGGATGGTGTACAGAGTTCAAAAATGTATAACAACATGACTTTTAGAGGACCCTTACACCCAAAATACGTACCCAATAAGGGCCAAAAATGGTCGTCTATTACCTCATAAGGAACATGATTGAAATAAACGCCATTTCGTTCTTCGATGTGTGCAGATTACGAATATATATGATAAGGCGCGTTTTTTTGGGGGCTTTTTGCGTTTCAGACGCCTTTTTTGGGGAAAAGGGGCTCATTTTTATCCGGAGATGGTACACACTTGAAAATGGTGTCTAATGAACCACGATGATGTCTTGAGTTCTAAAATACATAACAACATTACTCTGAGAAGACCTGCACACCCAAAAACGCTACAAAAATGCCAAAAAAATGGCCATGCTTTCCTCATAAGGTACATGGTTGAAACAAATGCCATTTTGTGCATCGTCAGGTGCCCACATTACGTATATTTTCAATTAGATCTTTTCTTAGTGGGTGCGGTGGGGTGGGGGGTGGGGGGAATATTTTGTTTTTCTGACTTCTTTTTGTGATAAAGGTCTCTTTTTTATCGGACGTGGTACTACCTACTTGATAATATTTCTTGTTTGGGATATTTAACCTTGGGTTCCTTTTTCAATAAAAAATACCAACTTCTGTTCTGCATCGTTACTTTATCAACTTAATCAGTAGTACCTATAGTAAATTAAACGGATCAGTCTTAAAACGTAAGGTTACAAGGATCATGATTTCATTTGTCAATTTATCTTCAATTCACTGATATAGGTCCTATAAGAACTATGTTTGAATATAGTCGGGCCGGAACCCTTCGCGGTGCTTGTACCCGTAATTATTTCGAACGCGTAGGAACCGTCGACGTTCGGGTGCGTAGCATACTTTGGGCGCGGCAACCGCGAGTACAAAAACTGTCAAAAACGACGTTTTTCGCGATTTTTGACTTTTTGACCCGGAAGCAAATTTTTGTCGTGTCGCGGGTATTTTTTTTCGAAAATGTCGATCTTTTCTCGTGGAGGAGCGTCCAAAATGTACGCGTTTATCACGCTACTTGGCGGCGAAAACGTCTTGCGTGGAAAAACTCGGTTTCCGCCGCCAGTCCAGAGTTAACGTAGTATTAATAGTTAGATTAGTTTTAAAGTTAGTAGAGTTCATTAAAATATTTAAAACACTTAAGTGGAAAAAACTCTTCATTTTTTTATATTAATAACAACGTTTCGGAAATGACAAACTATTTCCGTCTTCAGGTTTCTTGTGAAAAACAAAAAATCATATTTTTAAAAGTATATCAAAAACATAACAAAAACTTGTAGAAATACAGCCAAACCTTACACACTCAAAAGGAATGAGATCTAAAAAAAGGGCCAAGCTCATCTACCCTTCCACATAAACGTACAGTGTCCCATAACAGCATCCTCGAAAAGCTTTTCAAAATAGAATTTGCGATTATTAATTTAACGTAATAGTTTTCAAAGTTTTTTTTTTGTAATTAATTTAAACGTAAACATGCAAATTCTATTTTCCCAAGCTTTTCGAGGATGCTTTTTATGGGACACTGTACGTTTATGTGGAAGGGTAGATGAGCTTGGCCCTTTTTTTTTAGACTCTTTCCTTTTGAGTGTGTAAGGTTTGGCTGTATTTCTACAATTTTTTGTTATGTGTGTGATCTCATTACTTTTTAAAGTTCCATTACAAAATTATTTGCTAAAATATAATATTTTTATAAAAGTTGTTTTAAATTCTATGGTATTAGCAGTAACAATATAGGATGAAAAAATATCTAGATCCGGATTCATGTACATCCTGGTATAGGTGGGTATAACCATGGTATAACGACGGTATAAGGACTGGACCCAATTCTTGAGTTCGTGGGAGATGAGTTGAAAAACGCAATTTGAAAACGAAGTCGTTTTCGTTTTCGAAGGAATTGGTATTCTTGAACGGTATCGTGGAAAAACGTCAGGGTTGTGAGTTGGTTGAAAGAGTACACGAAACCCAAACACTTTAAAAAGATTTGGGCGTATAGAAAAAGAGCTCGAAAAAGTTCTATATTTATTCTAGATGGCAGTGCCTTCATAAACGCGGGCCAATCGAAAGACAAGTTGTATGAAATGATTTGATTGTTGCAATTATGTAAACAAACAGTTGAGCAAGTTCATATCAAAACAATGTTGTGCTGGCATAGGGTTGGCTAGGCTGTCAAACATGTAATGTAAGTAGGGAATTTTACTAGTCCTATAGCCAAATGGAACTTTAGACCTACACTGTTGTATTTTTAAAAATAATTTTCTACATCTGGGCCTAGGCCAGGGACGGTTTCTGATTTGTTTATGAGAGTATAATGACACCTTTTTTCTCGTTCCACACAAAGAAGAAAATTTTTAAATGTCCGCCATTTGTTTACGTATCGCATTTTCCCCCTAACTCTGCTTATACCGTCAACAAGTGTCAAGTAACTATGGTTACTTGTTGATTATATGCCAAGGGGTTTAAGGCTTATTTTAAACCTTTATTTGGAAGCCTTCCAACAAATTTTTTCAACTTTTTTTTTCAAAGAGACTATCATTCTATAAACCTTAATGTCCATGTAAATATGAACATTGTAGCCCCACCCGTCTGGTCAGAATCGCGGGCCGACGTATTATATGTTAGCAGTAGCTAGCAGTAGCTAACATCCTTAAAGTGATTTTGAGCATGTTTGAAGACATTTTTTCACCAAGAAGGAATGGTCGTACCCCAATAAAATTTGGCATGTGTTGTCAGGTACCTCCCCTCGATTGTGATAGTTTTCAAGTTCACATCACGTTACATGACGGCTGGGTAACACCTCGAAATCACCCCAACTCTGCTTGGTGTATAAGGTGCTTGAGTGTGTAGCGCACCGCGGCTTGGCTGCGGCGCCCTAACGGGCACCTAGATAAACAAAGACATAAGCCAAGCTCGATTAAATTATAAGAACAAGGTTTGTGTTATTTTCTACAATTCAGAAATTACTAGGAAACGCTCAGCACCCCGATTCTATAACTCTGACGGAGTTGGACTCAGGCGTTTTCTACTGTAATCGACTCGGCTGTTAGTGATCGACCCGGTTGACGTCGATATCGTTGCGATAAAATACGCGACAACCTAGTCCGACTCGGTTGTATTTTTATGTTTGATTAGCAAAAATGGTGGATGATAAACCTTGGCCTACACGTAAACACAACCAGATTATAAACTTTCTCAAACGAATAACAATAGTATGCTCCAAGAAAACCTACCTTTAGTAAGATTTACTGATAACCCAGATATTGATGTTCAAATCTCCAGAATGGAAAATCCACGTGTAGTAGGCCTATCTGATCACTTAGCATTTCAACTTCTTCAACTTCCAACTTCGAATCGGAAATAGCTGGTTCATGAAGAAAAAAGATCAACAAATAACTCGGTATGCATGGGATGGCTCATCCGAGTCAGTTATCGATTATATTATTATAAGTAGCAACATGGCCAAATGTATCACTGATGTAAAAGTAATTCCCAGCGTGTCTCTAGATGGAGACCACATACTACTTGTAAGCCTTATTAGAGTGAACAGTAAAGACCAAAATCATGGATTATATCCCAGGAGGAAGATTCCAAAAATCAAGACATGGAAACAACAGGAGGAGACTGATATGCTGTCCTTTAGAAGACAGATAAAGGAAAAGTATCCAACACATGATTTGTTATCAGAAGATGAGGAGTGGAAATTACTTAAGTCAGTATTTATTAGTAGTGCTGAAGAAATATGTGGAAGGGCAGGTGGCATAAGAAAGGAAAAGGAAACTGTGTGTTGGAATGGAAGAGTGAAGACAGCTGTTAAACGCAAAAATGTAGCCCGAAAGGAATAGGATAAAAACAGGACTAAAGAAAATGAAGAAAAGTACAAAAAGTATAATTAATATGAAGCTTAAAAAAGAGTAATGGCAGAAAAGAAAAATACAATGGAGATATTTGCAGACAAATTAGAGAAGGACTTTGATACTAATAAGAAATTGTTGTATGGACTAATGAGAAGCAAAAGAAAAACAGAAGAAATCACAAGATACCTGACCGACAACAATGAATCTCTTATTTTCTGACCCAAAAGAAGTGAAAAACATGTGGAAGAAATATTAAAAAAAAACTACTTAATATGCCTAGGTTACCTGACACTAACCATAACCAAACTCAGGAAGGGGACCAAAAAATAGAAATCTTTCAGAACACCAATGATGAAGAAATAGAAGAAATAATAGGAAATGAAATATCAAGACGGCAAGTAGTTGAAGCAGTAAAAGCCATGAAAAATGGTAAAGCTTCGGGAGAGGATGAAATAGTTGTGGAGATGATCAAGGCTGCAGGGGATGCAGGCATAGATTGGATGTGGAGAGTGACCAGTGCAGCTTGGAAAGAAAAGAAGGTACCAGATGACTGGGGGAAAGGAATTATAGTGCCAACATTTAAAAAAGGGGACAGGAAAAAAGTGTAAAAATTATAGAGGAATAACGCTGATGAGCCAGTGTGCAAAGTATACGAGAAAATACTAGATCGAAGACTAAGACAACAAGTAGAGCCAAGTTTGAGAGAGGAAAAAATATGGGTTTAGAGCTGGCCGCTCAAAACCCTTGATCTCATATTTGCGCTCAGACAAATAATGGAAAAAAAGTGGGAAAAAAGGGGGAAGAAATGTTCATGGTCTTCTTCTTCTTGGATGAAGAAAAAAAACATATGGACAGTGTCCCAAGAGCAAAAGCTTGGGAATGCTTAAAAGATGCAGAAGTAGAACAGTGTTAATAACAAGAATTTAAAGCACATATGTCACAACAAAGAGCTGTGTTCAAACACCATTTTGGGAGAACTACTTGGTTTGAAATTAATAGTGGGCTACGGCAAGGTAGTGTGATGTCACCTACAAATTTTTTACCATTGTTATGGGTAACATACTGCGTAAAGTGAACCCACAGAAAGTGAAACGTCTAAAACGATGATATTTGCAGATGATATAGTGAGATGGGGAGATTTCATTGAAGAAGTCCAGAAGAGCGTAGATAGATGGGAAAGAGGAAACACTGAAGTTTAACATGAAAAAAGCATTGAAAAGAGTGAAAAATTAATAGTAACGAGGAAAAGTAACAAAATCAAAGAAGATAATACTACGGGGAGAAGAGTGGCCATTGCAGAAGCATTTAAATACCTCGGAAGTATACTAAAAAAAAGACTCAAAAATAGATGCTGAAATATCAAGAAGAATTATATTAGCAGACAAGGTTTTTCCAAAGTGTACGTAAACTATTTTGGAAAGAAGAAATATCATCCAGGTGCAAGATGTTATTGTACAAAATGTTTCTCCAATAATATCATATGCATCCGTGCATGGACAATAGGAGGAAAGGAAGACAGCAGATTACAAGCAGCAGAGATGAAATTTTTAAGAAGTTCTGTAGCCTTAACAAAAATAGACATGGTACGGAGCAAAACAATAAGAAACAGAAATAGGAGTGGAAAGTTTAAGAAATAAAATAGGAAAAAAAAAGACTTTGATGATATGGGCACGTACCCACGAAAAGAAACAAGATAGAATACCAAAAAGAGAATTTGAACGCACATGGGGGGGAGTAAGAAAGGTTGGACGCCCAAGAGATAGATGGAGGGACCAAATAAAATGGAACGTTGAAGAAAGAGGGAAAGCATGGGAAAGAATTAATGAAGAAAGACTCTGGGAGGATAGAAAGAAATGGAGAGAACTGGTAGAAATGCCTGTCATAGAAGACATTGAAGTAGATGAGGAGGTGTTGAGCCTGGCTAGCAAACACTGAAAGTCCACAGCCCGAGAAACTTGTGACACGTCACCCCCCGACCTGACTTATGTTGGAACCTAGTGTTTGATTATGATTATATATTTTCATCGCTATTTGCGTTCATATTCATGTTCATTATAGCTAACTTAGTCGGAATTTCCTGATTCGGACTAACCTCACTTACTGTTTCCCTACTTTCCGCTGGAAAACTAGGCGTTTGTATATCTGATCGTACTAGACTCTGCACTACACTGTCAGCAGGCTGAGTGAGTATCGGTGGTGTCAGTAAAATATTACCCTTGATTTACATCTGGCCCCTAGTATACAAAGGTGCTTGTCAAGTTCCCATTGTACAGGCAATTTTAGGTTCTGTTTATTTATTTATTTGTGTGTATTGTTCATTACGAAATTAAAATGAAGGCAGCTAGGCCTAGATTAAATTATGTCTTATTTCAAGGATTGTTGTGGACCAAGTCATATTCTCAATGGTGTGGAAACTTACAAGAAATGACAATGTAAGACTTTTTTGTGTGATTTGGTTGCACTTAGGAATTGGGACTTTTTACCCTGCTGTCCCATTGCTTATATGGGCCATGCAGGTTTACCTACTCAGTGTCTAAAAAAAATGCTATGCAGTAGTATATTGAATGTACACCTGGCTTCAGAAGTAATTCAAGGGACCTCGTTGTATATAAACAATACCCAGCCCTTGATTTACTTCTGATGCCGGGTATACATGAAACATGTTTTAACTGTTTTAGCAAATCAATGTCTCATTCTCTTCTCCAGTATATGTTGCCGGCCATAGTGCACCTCCAAAATCAACCCCCCCTGGCGCCAGGCGAGGGACCGATCGTACTAGTCCTAACACCCTCTCAAGGTGATGTGCTAGAGCATGAATTTGTGGCACACAAATTTTGTACCTCCCCTCCTGTGCGTATGATCTGCGTGGGTGGAGACGGACTCAAAGACCAGGATGCATGCGACCTCCAGCAAGGAGGAGAGATCGTGGTCGCTACTCCAGACCGATTCTGCGAACTCCTAGCAGAAGGAGCTACAAACACCAGGCGATGCACATTTATTGTGCTAGACCAGGCTCAAAGGTGAGATGAGTTGGATCCCATCAAACTGATTTACTGTTGAATTGTGAATCGTAAAGATTTCTTTGACGATTCAATATTTCGATTATCGACGGCAACCCTAGTTTTGATATCAAAATCCACACAAAACCTCAAAGAAATCCCATTGAAATCACTTACTAATCAGAGCCAATCTAACAGCATGCCAGGGTCATGCAATGGTTGTCAATTACTATTATTATTATTTTTATTTTTATTATTATTATTATTATTATTATTATTATTATTATTATTATTATTATTATTATTATTATTATTATTATTATTATTATTATTATTAATTATTATTATTATATTCGTGCGCTAGACTCCGGACGGTGCAGACGTGTATCGAGCTCCGCTGCGCTGAGCCATATTCGTCATGTCGTTTGTGTGCGCGCTCGAAGAGTGTAAGGGAAAGTTACCAAGTGATGGTGACTACGTCGATTGTTTTAACTGTGATCAAAAGTACCACTACGATTGTGCGGGCATAAGTCAAGCTACATATAAAGCGAAAGGAAAGAAGAGCAAGCAAGAGTGGCGGTGTCGTGATTGCCGCGCAACTAAGCCTGTTGACACTTCTTCGAAGGTGACTAGTGGTGAAGGTGAGTTAGCCAAGAGTTTTTCCGAGTTTCGTACCGAGTTTCACGACTCCTTCAACGCATTGCGGGAAGAGATACAAGGTATCAAAGACGAACTGGCGTGTGAACTTAGGGAACTTAAATCGGCTGTTGTCACGTTAAAAAAGCAAAACAGTGAAAAAGATCGTGTTATTGAGGCGTTGACGGCACATGTTCATTCGCTTGATCAATATAGCAGGAATAAAAACTTTGAGTTGGAAAACGTTGAAGAAATCGATGAGGAGGTGGTCGAAAATATTGTTCTCAATTTAGCTGGGAAATTAGACATTGAACTGGTAGCAGACGATATCGAGGCAGCTCATCGGTTGCCTACAAGGAACAAGGCTCGACCTCCGCGGATTATCGTTCAGCTTGCAAGTCGCAAGAAGCGAGATCAATTCATGAGAAGCGACGACAGAGTTACAAGAAATTCCTCACCGGTGGAAGGGGGGAAGGCTGGTAAAAAAAGTTTTTTACTTTAAATGAAAATTTGCCCCCTTTTTAAGGGAATTCTCTGGAGAGCAAAAAACACGTGAAAGGGAGGTGGGTTTTTTTTTAAAAAGGGGTGTGGTATAGCCGGGGTAAGATTTTTAAAAAAAGGGAACGGGACGAGAGTGCAAAGCAAGTTATAAAAATATTTAATTTTTTGCTGATCTAGATAAGCTGTCTTTCAGTGGGGACCAAGGGTTGACTCTCAAATTTTCCCCTCTGTGTTTTGGCCCTTACGGGAAAAAGTTGTCTTGAAAACAGAGATAATTTATTGTAGGCCCCTTTTGGAAGCAAAGAGAAAGGGGAAAAAATTTAACGCTGATGTAACGAAGATATTAAATTCAGGGTGTAAAAGAGTATTTTGGGGGGCATCCCAAAAATAATTTAAATATTGGGTCAATTAAAAAACTTTTGGGACCAAGTGTTTTGTTCTTTTGAAAAACCCATTTAAAAAAATTTTCATTTTTTAAATTTTTAAGTAAAAATAAATCTTCAAGAAGAGAGAAAAAAGGGTTTAAAATTGAGGGCCCAATAATCGTTTTTATAAACTAAGTGAAGGGAGAAGAGGGGGGGGGGTTGGGTATTTGTTTAAAATGTTTTTAAAATTTCAAATGTTTAAATACATCATTGCGAATTTAAAAGGACTATCTGGAAAATTTAATTTTTAAAAAATTTAAAGTTGAAATAGCTTTGCGGGCATCTATAGGCCCCCAAAATGCACCCAAATATATGATTTTATTGAGGAAAAAAAAATTTTGGGGGGCGGGTTGGCGAAATAGAAAGGGTCATGGTGATGTCAATTTTGGCCCTTTTTCCAAGAAACGTGATAAGTATTTCAATTATATGAGGGGGGCCCTTGACTGCAAAGGGTTTTTCATTCCTTGTTTTAAAATTTCCTACCCCGGGAAAGGAAATCGTTAATAGTAGGTTAAGCAAGTACTTTGTTTTGACCTTTTTATTTACGAGGACCCGAGGCTAACATAAATAGGGCCCTTTTTTATAGTAAAAAGTCAGGGGACCATTACAGATAATCGCCCCCAATACGTGTAGGAGAAAAAGGTGATGACCCGAGGAAGCAATAAACAATAAAAAAAGTTTAAATTTGAAAAATAAAATTGCAAACCCCTAAATTTTAAAATCTGTCAGTGGCAAGAAGAAAATATCGATTTAATAATTTTTTGTAAAGTTGTACGATGCTAAAATATAATGAATTAAAAAAGGGCATTTTGGAAGGCAAACTTATCTTTAAAAATAAAAAATTTTTAAAATGTCGAAAAAAAATAAGAAGTGGTAACCCAAGGGAACTTTTAGAGTTAAAAAAAGGAAAGAGCCAAAATTGTTTTGAAAATGGAAAAAAAATTTTAATGAATTAAAAAGTCTTGAAAAATATTTATAGACATGAGTATAATTGTTTCAGGGAAAAAGAAAAAAAGAAAATAATGGGTGCAAAAAAACCAAACTATAAAAATTTTAAACAACGAAAAAAAACATAATATCAAAGACAAAGTGGCAGTCAATTAATGAAAAAAATAGGTAAGCGGGAAAAAAAAAGTCTGTGGAGGGAGTTATTAGCCGATTCCTGGGGGAAAATAGAGAGTGAAAAAATGTTTTCGCAAAAAATTTGCAAAACGTTTTATTGATGAGGTTTATAAGAAATCCCCAAAAATTGGGAAATGCAGTGTGTACGTAAAAGGGGTTTGGGAAAAAAAATGGATAGGTACAATCACCAACCCAATCATGTACATACCCCCAATCGGAAGGAGCCCGGGTTTAAAAAAATTTTCAACAAAAAATGAGTATTTAAAAAAGCAAAAGGCATTTATGGTATACGAGTAAAGGACCTGAAAAATATTTCTAATGAGATAAAAACCCCGGGAATTGCGCGTTTTAAATTTAAATTTTCTCTAACCCAGGGGGTGGTTTCCGGAAAAACTGAAGACCCCCATTGTAAGACCCATTTTTTTAAAAAGGGAAAAAACCCTTGGGAAAACTCTAAAATATGGGCCAATTGCCATTTTGCCAAGTAAAATTTTAAAAAATAATGGAAAGATATGTTCCAATTTTTTAGTAAAAAATTTAGAAAAGTTTAATAATCCCAAAAAAAATCAAACGGATTTTAAAAAAGGGGGAAAAATTTCTTCAGATTGGGTTTTAAAAATTTTCTGATTTTGCAAACCCCTAAGCTTAACAAAAAACTATCCATTTTTTGTATGGGTTTTGACTTCACTAAAAGCTTTCGATTTCGCGAACCAAAAAAAAGTTGGTTCTTTAGAACCCAAAAAGGCGTTAGAGGCCCCCTTTTTTTGGGTGGGTTTTAAAAAATTTTTTTCCCAAAAAGAAAAAATTTTTTGGGGCGAGTTTGGAGAGTGTGAGAGTGAAGCCAAAAGTATGCTCAAAAAAGGTGTACCGGGAGGGAAACTATTTTTGGGCCGGGGTTTTGTATTTAAATTATGTTAAACTTTTTTATGGTTTTTATTACATTTAAATAAATGTTTTTTTTTTTCTTTGCTGATGGGCTTTTGCATTGGGAGCAATTCAAAAAAAAATAAAAATTGCTGAATTTTTTACAGAAGATTTTTTTTAAAATGTTTAAAATGGAAAACACGATGAAGGCCTTTTCATTAAAATCAGCTAAAACAAAGATTTTTGCATAAAATTTTTCACCTCACAATGGCCCACCAAAAATGCTAATATAAATATTTTAAATCCCCCTTTTATTTTTTGCATGATTCTGTTCATCATATGGATGGTATTTTATTAAAAAATGTAAATTTTGTAAATAAAAAAGAATCTGTTTCAGTCTGAAATTTTTTGGGGGGGGTGATTTGCCAAAAATTTTTGTTGGGGGTTCATATAGAAGAAGGGGAAATAGACGGCCCTTTGATCATGGGTTCAAACGATTTATAAACAAAGTTGTCTATCTATCTATCTATCTATCTATTTTTATCTAAATAAATTTAAAAGGCGCGTTCACACTCTGGGCGGCGGCCCGACCCGGCGGCCCCAAATTCGCGCTTTTGGGGGGCCGGCGCGGCGCCCAAAGTACCGCGGGGCCCCCCAACTCGGCCGGGCCACCGGGGTGTGCCAAAGAAAACGCGCAAAAAACCGCCGTTTGACTTTTTTGCCATTTTCTCTTCGTTTGGCCGTGGCGAGGGAAAAGTTTCGATTTTTTCGGGGGTTTTAAAAAGTCACCTCGATCCAAACCCGGATTCGGCGGGGGGGAATTTTTTTTTTTTAATTTCTCGCCCCGTCACCTCTGCAAGTGGGCATTTTACACATGCCCCAGGTCTGGCGGTCGGAAAAAATGTCACGTGTTCTTATTTTTGGCACTTCAATTTCTCACCTTTCCCATTTTTTTCTAATTTTTGGGGAGGCTCTAGAGCTTTGTTCTTTTGGGGATTTGAAAGCTAAAACAAGGACGCACAAGAGGGTGGAAAAAATCGTTCCCGAAATATCGTAAATGAACTCCGAAAAAATTTACAAAAATTTAAAACAACTTTGTATTTACACCTTGCCAGTTGGAAATGTTCAAAATTCGAAAATTTTTAAATGTACCAAAAAAAACACAAAAAAAACGACACCTTCGGGAGGGATGTATGTACAAGAACGAAAATTTGTTTGGGTACCGGGAATCGAACCCGTCGTAAAGGTACAACGTTGAATGGCGGAGGGGACGTACGATTTTTGACAATGTCCAAATTTAATGGGGGCCAAATTCGACGGTTAAAGATTTATCTCCGGCACAAGATTGGCTCACTGTTGTAATCGTCGCCGTTATAAAATTTTATATTTAGATTTGAGGGATTCTATACAGGTGAATAACTTGGAAGTCAAATACGCAGGGTAATGCTAAGTAAGTATAAATAATTGAAAGCACAGTGTGATACAATGGTGTAGACAAACGAAATTGTACGAGAGGAACTCTCTCTAAGAACGGTTCCTCTAATAAGAGCCTCGAGCCTACCTTACAATGCCTTTTTGGTAGCTCGGATAATTGCAGTAACGAAGCTTGTTTCCTATTGGCTGAATGAAACAAGCATAGTTATTGGTTATATTGAATCACGTGATAGCATCCTCTAGCTTAAAATAACAAGGTCGTATGTAGCTGGAACACTTGGTAATACAAAATGTTTTAAAACGGGTACTGTTAAAAGAAGTAGTAAATCCATAGCGACATCCCCTAGCTATACCTTAAGAGGTGTTTGTAATAACTCTGTCTTACAGGGAGTCTAGGATAAACAAAGTTAAAGCCCCACAACACTCTGATCGAATGTAGATGCTAAGTACTACACGTGTGGGCTTACAACAGCTAGGTACTACATGTTTGTAATAACCCTAAATCTATAGTGACATCCCCTAGCTGTACCTTAAGAGGGGTTTGTAATAACTCTGCTCCTTACAGAGAGTCCTAGGATAACAGAGCTAAAGCCATCACAACACTCACAATCGAATGCAGATATGCTAAGTAACCAACGTTTGGGGGGGGGGGGGGGGGGGTTTGGGCACACGTGTGGGCTTACAACCCCTCCCCACTTTAAAACTAAAGTCATCCTGACTTTTTACCAAGCAAGGGTTGTAAGTGCTTCAGGTGAAGGAGACACAGTATTCTTGCAACATTACCAACTGTTAAAAATTTCCTGAAGTACCCAAGTCACTGAACATACCTGTGATGTGAGAACATCACCAAATAAAAGTACCAGGTAAAACTATCAATACCAATTACTTAATGTATCAAACCCACTTATTTATGAACACTGCAAAGGTAAAATTATTAATTACCAATTACTGTTTAATAAAAAAACACAATTATTTTTGAAACATACAAGGGTCAGGTTATTAATTACCAATACTCAATGTGTCAAAACACAGATTATTTATGAAAACACTACAAAGGATGGAATTATTAATAAACCAATTACTCAATTCCTTATATATCAAACAACAATTATTTTAGAAACATTACAAGGTAAGAATTATTACTTTACACCAATAACTTTATGTATCCAAAAACAATTATTTATGCAAACGCTATACCGAAGGTAAAATTATTATTAATTACCTGTATTAAACACAATTTATTTCATGAATACCTCGTCTACCAGAAATTCGCTCGACCCTCGGACGATGATTTCTGCCTCCAGGCAGTGTCCTCCATCTGGTTCAACAATAGAAGTCAAACTAGCCTAGGTTTATATGCTACCAATCAAATCATCATTAGAAGTTTTTGATTTTACTGTTATCAATACAAATGCTAGTTTTTCTGGCAACTCCGTCCCTTGGACAGCACTGTGGAATATATAATCCCAACGATAGCATTTCAACATGTGTAATAAAACAATGCCAAGGCACAATAGTAATAAACACATAAGTCAAATAGAATAATGTCCCAAATTTGTTTCTCAGGCTTTGTTTCTGACCTGCTTGTTCAAATCATTTTACTTATTTTCACCTTAGCTTATGGCTTGCGACATTTAATTCATCCACATTATTCATGGATAGGTCCTAAAATAGTATTTAACTTTAAAGAACTTATATCAATTTATATTGGTTGTTAAACTCTTCACAACAATCCAATTAATGTCAAATGGCGGTACTAATCTATCAGCCTTCCACTTGAGTAAGTATTCTTAGGTTATAAGCATTGCTGAATTACCGTACTCCTTAACAATCCCTTATCTAAAGAAAAACTTTCCTTTCCCTTCAAGTATAACATCATTGGTTTTTTAAATGTCCGTATTGTATTTTGCAAGTGATTGTTAGACTTTCAGTTATGTAAGGTAAACAACCAACTGTTATAGTTTGCAATTGCATCACAATGATCTTTCTAGCGTACAATTCTCTTATCGCATCTAACGGTATAACCTTATCAAACTGGTACAACTTTACCTCACATATCTCATGTATGTGGGCCAAATCAATGGATGAATTTTGCTGACAATAAAATGGATCGTCCATATTTCTTTACACTCTTTTAGTTCCTTTGCGATAGCACGGTGTAATGAATGTTAATTTTATCTATCGCAAATACTCTGTACGCTTGTTGTATAAACAAATACTTATTTCCTCCCATTTGCACTGGAAACGGGAAGCGCTTAAACAGGTGAAGTCTCCTGTCGACTAATGGAATTAGTAATCAATACAACCAACCTAGATCTTTCACAAACAACGCCCTCACTTGAATTGTTTTTAACAAATAATGTGCGTTTCTCTTCACTCAATGGTGGGGAAAGGATAGTTTGCGGAACATAAGGTTAACACCTTCTTAACTCAACAACAATCTTTTCCAGGTGTCATAATGTAATGATGGATTACGCCCCCTTGAGCATTAGTATAGCAGTTATAGGTGGTTTTAATTCCCATCTCGGATACTGACCTTACATAGAGTAATTAACCCACGTGCTCTTCCACATCACTGCTTAAAATGGAAAAGTTAAGAAGTAGCGTAAGTTATCATCAGATTCATTGATATGCTTATTAATCCTATCCAAACCTTATCCTCATTAACTTCTTCATTATGTTCGACATTCCCAATAGTACTATTCAATGCTGAATTGTAACTGTACAATACTCTTTGTTTGCTCACAACTAGCCTTGTAATTCCTATCCTGTTCGTTTAACCCCTCTTATTTGCACATTATGAATAGTCCGCATCAGCCTCGTCTGGTCCCCAAACAACATTTTGCCCCTTCACACCGATTAAAATTAAATCATCCGCGCTTACTTCTGAAATTAGATTTTTTCCTCAACAATTGTCTACTAAGATTCCTTATCAGTCTTAAATCTTCATCAGGTTTGCTTGATAGTTGAAGCAAACTGATTACATGAAGTCCAGCGATAATCGCGAACCACGGGATCCTTACATAGTTTAAGAGTAAATATCGTTGTATCAATTCCAGCCTGTGTATATTTTTAATTCAATGCGCCAATCTACGTAACGTGAGAAGGCTCCACGGGTCCTATAAAATTAACCATGACCCAGGTTTTCGTAATGTTTCCCCGGACTGTGGTCGTATTTGTACCCTGTAGGCGTTTCGTCTCCTCCTTTGACCCCACGATTAAGACCAGTTTGACATAACGAACAATAGGTGGCCGCCCCTGCAACAAGGGAATCCTTTTTACTGGTTTATTATTGTAATATTTTAACTCAAAAAATGTTTCATTCGGTCTGAATGGGACGTAAACAAACCGTCCTCCCTTGTTTTATAGTGTATTAACGGCCTACCTTAGAAATAACTTCATAAGTTCTATAAAGGTGCACATAGCTTCCTCCTGGACCGACCTCTCTTGACCGTCTGGTCGTACAACACAATCTTCTCCTACCTCGTAATTAACAACCTTACTACTCTTATATAATATCCTTCGATTTTTCCTTCTTTAATAACAAATGCTCTCTAGCAACTGACTGTGAAGATTGCAGTCTCTTTTTTTCAATTCCATTGCATCGTCGTCCGTAGTGTACTTGTGGCTCGGGTTAGGGTTTATGAACTTGGCTAACTCGCTTCACCCCGTATACCAACTCCGTAGGGTGAATAGCTTGTGCTCGTGTGGGGTGTGGTATTATAGTAACATAGCTAGGGTAACCACTCGTCCCAGCTCCTCTGGTCGTTGTCAATGAAATGTCTTAGATATTCAGCCAAGTTCGGTGGCTCCGTTCAAGGGCCTCCGTTAGATTGAGGCCTGTACCCTGATGTATTTATTTTTTTTATTGGCAATAATTTGCACATATTTTTTAAATAGTTCACTTAAGAAAATTAGCCCCTAAGTCCGTGAGAACTTTTGGTCGGAATTCCGAATTTAAGCACAGATTTTAGTTACAAACTCTTTCATATTGTTTTCGGCTTCCTGATTAGCTATCGGTATTGTCCTCTGAGTATTTCGTTAAGTGATCTTGAAGCGTTATATGTACTTGGTTCCCAGAAATAGTCTCAGTCAAGGGCCCACAACCGTCTAAAGAATTTCCTCCCAAGCCCGGTGTGGTGTATCAATTATTTCCAAAGGCCATATGCGACCTAGGTTTTAAATAACTTAATACGCTGACATGGGACAACATTTTATTTATGTACTCCTGTACGTCATTCTTCATACCCGGCCACTGGTACCTTTCTTTTATCCTATTCAACATCCTATTACAACCTTGATCCCCCCCTAGAGGTTTATCATGAAATTCACTTAGAATTATTAGCCACTCTATCATGCAAATTGGGGGCTCACTTGTTTTCATCTCCCTTCGTCCTACAACGAAAAACATTTATGTCCCGTTTGTTTAAACAAAAACCGTAACATGAACTCGCACTTGTGGCCATTCTATGTTATACTGTTCGCTCGAATTACCGAAATAGCCAAGTTGACAACATTGTTCGTACACAAACATCCTTTTCAAAACATTAATTGATTCCCATAAACGTTCGTACTTGTGACGTCCTGAAACCTTCTCTTTTATTACCATCCATAGTAAACATTCCTACCCTCATCATCTACCCTAGTTATACTCGGAATAGGGTTTCTCTTGGTTGTCTGAATCCACAAACCCTCCTTCTTACACGCTTTCCTCGTGCGTAACAAAATAATGCTACTCATATGCTTTCGGATCCTCTGTCAAACAAAAATCATATCGCACTCCTTGATCTTATCATTAACGATGACATAGTCTCATTTAATTCTGATATCTTTCATAACTGAATTTATCGGTTATCAATTAAGCAAATTCGGGTGCTCAGACTGTCGGCGTTCGTGTTTAAACGTCCCGCTTGTGAATCACTTTGTATTCCTACTCTTCTAACTTTAATATCTCCACCTCATGAGTCTCGATCCCGGGTCTTTTTTATGTTTGCAATCCACGTTAGTGGTTTGTGATCTGTTACGATCTGAAAACATCAGTCCATCAGATTGGTCTAAAATACTTTTCTCCCCACAACAATCGCGAGTAATTCTTTCCTCAGTCCGTGCTATAGTTACATTGGCCTTGTTCGAACAAGGTTGCCGACTGGGCATAAAGCTATTGGCAATCTTGCACCAATTGGTCCCCGTAGAGTACTGCCCCTAAGCTAAGTAATACGCGTCGGTGTGAAGGTTGAATTCTCTCTCAAAATCGGATCTGGTAGAATAGGTGCTGTAGTTAGCAAACTCTTTAACTTTCGAAAGCTTCCTGCTGTAAACAAGTCATTAAATTCATTTTCTTCCTTTAACAATGCATTTAGTAGGTTTTCGAAAGCTGCTGAATCTCTGATGAATTTACGATAATATGAGGCTAGACCGATGACGGATTTATATCTCGTTCACATTTTCGATCGTAAAGTTACTTACTGCTTCAATCTGTTTAGGATGGGTTTGATACCCTTATCGTCCACACATGACGACCCCAAATACGTAACTTCCTTACGCACAAATTCACACGATTTGTCTATGTGTAATTTTAAGATTGTTAGTCTTAAACCGTTCAAAAATTCTCTGAGCTTGTTTTGGTGCTCTTGCAGTGTGGTTGCATGACAAAACGAATATCGTTCCAGATATACATAACAATGAATACCCTCATACCCCTAATACTGTATTCATTAACCGCTGGAACGTGGCAGGGGACTGCATACTTCTAATAGGTTATCGCGTTCCTCTGAATTTAAATGTTTCTTTCTCAAGGACTTTTCTATGTTTCTAATCTTTCTGCCGGTTTGGCTGACTTACCTGTAGCACTGAAAACTCATCTAAAGTGACCTCTGGCACTTCTATTGTAATATCTTGCGAATTAACATTCTTATGGGGACAACACAAATTCCATTTTCCTGATCGCGTCCACACATCACCTATAAATAGCCCATCTCCGTATCTCGTTGGCTTCACTGTACCTGTGCCCTCCTGAATTATTCAAAGCATTTATAATCATTTCACTGGGGGGCCGGAGCCGGTATAGTGATAGTGCTTTTGTTGATGAGATAATCCCCAACAATTACCGTTTAAAAACTCAACACATGAATCTGCCATAGTTTTATTTTTAAGTTATACTTGCTTAAAAAGTCCCTGCCTAACAGCCCCGTCATTTTCCGAAGGGAATTGTTTCGTCTCACACGTGAAAAGGGTGAATATCTCTTCATCGTTGTTTAATTTAATTTTCTCATATGCCACGCCCCAAGGTTCTAACAGTTTTATCCGATATAACCTTTAACTTTGATGCACATCGTCTTCAAAGATCTTGCGTTTTCTCTTATTTATGTCTTTTAATTAAAGCTGCGTTCCCTGCGCCCGTGTCCAATAAAAGATTTACCTCACCGGTAAAGGCAATCTCAGTTGGTCGCGGACCCGGGTGCAAACTTGAGGCTTTCGCCTAACGTCAGCCGACCTGTGGGTCCGACCCGACCTCGGTTTGCTGCCACCCCGATGGCCCTGTTTCCGTTTCCCTCCTTCTGGCCTTCTGCCTTGACCTTCTCCATAAACATACGTTTCCGACAATCTTCGGATCACGTGTCCGGACTTCTTACAGTAGTTGCAAGTTACGCGCGGGTCACGGACCTCTCTTTTCACAAAAATCCTGAAGCCTCGCGGGTGCGTCCACCGATACGAGGTCTTTTTAGCAAAACAATTGGAGCTTACATGCCCCATACGCCCGCAATTAACACTGTGTTCCTTATGGGTCCCACTTTTAGTTCCAAAAAACTTCTTCGACTTGCCTGGTCACCTCTGGTGTGCGCATTCCCGAATACCGCGGCTGCTCGCATCCTCCGAATTGTGTTTTATTTTTCGATTTTACCATCCTTTTGAGGGGTGTGCTGCAATCCCTCTTGGAGAAAATGTTTAAAGCTTGCGTTCGCAAAGACTCTTGAATGGCGAGTGCGGCCCGCCGCGCTCCATGGTTCTCGATAGACGCGTCAATTACGGTGCCTAGGACCCGTTCGATTCTCTGTGCGTATGCCTAAACATCCCCTCACCTGCGTCTGACGGCTCGTCGTAGCTTCTAGCTGTAGGTTGTGGATGGTTCGTTTTTCTATGTAAAACTCCTCGAGCTGTACTTTATAATACTTCCCACGTGTCTAATGTTTCACTGAACCGAATAACGTTATAGGCTTTACCTGGTTATTTTATTTTTTATGATTCGAGGCAGACAAAGGTTTTATAGTCTTCCCCGACTTACTCAAAGCTATCTCACAGCTACTTATGAATTTTGTAAGTCCTCACGCTTCCATCGGAGGTATGACGGAATAAGCTTAACCCGCCTGGTCAAACTATTACTAAGTAGGTGGCGCCAATTTCTATTTTTATTTTAGAGCTAATCGACAATTGAACCACCTGGGCTATCAGTATTATCGGAATTGGGCAAGGAAGGCTAAAGTGACATTGAGTACTCACAGACCAATGAGACTCTTCGGCACGAACTGCTCTTTGAATAGACTGCTACTGCCCTACGATCTTGCTCTTCTTCACTGGTCCTCGGTTCGATCACTCCGCCCAACGGTTGTCTCCTGCGGCCTCCTTGAACTCCGGCTTCGAATCCCTGTTGGTCGCCAACTCGCGCTCCGAATACGAATTAGTAGATTCATATAGCTTTGTTTTGTTTATTTATTTTGTTGTTTTTTACTTAACTTTTAGAAATGTTTGTCACCTCGCAGAACTTTTATATAGTTGTGGAATTTCGCAATTTTAGTGAATTTTAATTAAATGCATGTTATAATTGCAACATTTCTTCATAGTTCACAAGTTAGTGGCTTACACTGTTCTGAGTTCTGCTAATTAATACGAAAATTATTTTCTACAGTTTGGATCGCCATTCTAAATGTTTTGGTGCGATTTTATTAATTCGGGGTTCGGTTATAGGAATTAAATTTTTTCGTTTCACTTTATACTTTTGGATTTTCAATGTCGTTATATTCACCAGGATTTTTTATGCGCAAAAATAATGTCAGTTTTTGGAAACAGTCGTCTTTCCCTCGGAACGCTGCTCGTACTCTTCACAAAACTCGCAAAATTCGTAACTCATCAAAATTCGTAACTTCTAAAAACTCGGAACTCTTCTTCTCAAAACTCGTAACTTCTCAATTTCGTTACGTCTCAAAACTCGGAACTTCGCAAATTCTAACTTCTCAAACTTCGGAAACTTCGTCTCAAACTCGAAACTTGTCACTTTTCTTCACGTAAATGCCTCTTAATTTAGATTAATTGTCCGAAAAAGGATCTAAGAGATGGCTTTGCTGGCGCACCCCACCCAATTTCGTTTGAATACTATTGCACTTCTATAGATTTGTTCTCCGCGCCTGTCTGCTGATGATTCGGTCGTAGTTGCACGGAACCACTGAAAGGCTGGCTGGCGGAACTTTTGACACTAAAGTCGCGAATTCTAACACAATCACAACGTTTTGGCATCCACACCGCTGCCCCAAACTTTTATGTTTGTAATCGTCGCCGTTATAAAAAATTTAATATTTAGATTGAGGGATTCTAATACAGGTGAATAACTTGGAAGTCAAATACGTCAGTTAATGCTAAGTAAGTATAATAATATTGAAAGCACAGTGTGTACAATGGTGTAGACAAACGAAATTGTAGCGAGGGAACTCTCTCTAAGAACGGTTCCTCTAGTAAGAGCTCGAGCCTACCTTACAATGCCTTTTTGGTAAGCTCGATAATTGCAGTAACGAAGCTTGTTTCCTATTGGCTGAATGAACAGCATGTTATTGTTATATTGAATCAATGGATAGCATCCTCTAGCTTAAAATAAACAAAGTCGTATGTAGCTGGAACACTTGTATAAACAAAATGTTTAAAACGGGTACTGTTAAAAGAAGTAGTTAAATCCATAGCGACCATCCCCTAGCTATACCTTAAGAGGTGTTTTGTAATAACTCTGTCTTACAGGGAGTCTAGGATAAACAAAAGTAAAAGCCCAACAACACTGAATCGATGTACGATGCTAAGTACTAACACGTGTGGCTTACAACAGCTAGGACTACATGTTTGTAATAACACTAACATCTATAGTGACATCCCTAGGTGTACCTTAAGAGGGGTTTTTGTAATAACTCTGTCCTTACAGAGAGTCTATGATAAAAGAAGCTAAAAGCATCACAAACTCACAATCGAATGCAGATGCTAAGACCACACTGGTGGGCACACGTGTGGGCTTACAACATCACAACATGTATCGCTTCGTCCAACGAATGACGTGGTACAATTTTTTTTTTTATTATTTCGCATTTCGTCGATACGATATGGAAATTAAAATTGTGCCACGTGTAAAAATATTATCTCTAAAAATGTTTTGCCCAACATAGAATGGGGTAGGCGGGGGTGGTAATTAACCAAGTTTAATTGAATGTGGGCTATTAAAATCAAAAATGAGGATTCGGGGAATCCCGGTAATGGACGTTTTAAACTATTCGTGTTTCAAACTCTGTGGGCGAAAATTAGATTTTAACCAGTATGTTTTACAGATTCGCGGGCCTTTTTTTTCGGGATAAACGGGCCACCTTGGCGGCGTGCTCAAAGGAGACTTTTTTCTGAGAAACGACAATATCACTTTGCACGCACGGACTTTATCTACAGCTTCATAACAAACACTTTGTGTTTTGTTACATTTCGGCCGTGTGTTTTTCCTTCCGACAAACAAGCAATCCCATTTGTAATTATTTAAAGAATGTAATCGCATTTTATTATCCAACAATGATTTTTTGGATGCCCCGCCCGGGCCCTATTTCGACTTTTAGTGTCCCTAACCAAGTTTGCTAATTATATATGAAGTTTAATCTTATAACAAATTTACTTCGAACACTTTTCGAAGGTCCTGAGCGCCGCATTGGCACTTGAAAATTAATTTGTATTCAAAAACGTCAATAAATTATTATATTTAAATTTACATGCTAAGTGTTCTTACTAGAGACGAGAGGAAATAATATTCGTAGTGAAATCTATTTTCTCAAGTGTTGTAAGACTGTGTGGCACATCGGCCGATCCTAGAAAGGCGCTGCAAGAGGGGCTGTGGGTGGGGGAAGCAGCTTGAGCATGTTTATTAATCTCGGCCTTACACGCGCTCGGTGACCGGTCCAAATTTGTTTTGGTAAACTTATTTTTAATCTCGTAAAGTGGGGGGGGGGGGGGGGGGGGGGGGGTGCGCAACATAGGAGACGTTCGATGCACGAGGGTATGAATGACGACGACCATAGGCTTTGTGGGAGGAGAGGGGGGGGGATTCAATACATAAACCTGGATATTTGATGACATTTTCAACTTTTTTCGCTTTGCTCATTCCAATTACGTCACCGGGCCGCGTCCAAGGATCCGATGCAATACTTTGACGGGTAGTCGCGTGAAGCGACGAGCATCATTCAGGTCAGGACCACAGAGACACCGTGTTGGCGAGTAGTTATGTCATCATCCTGCCACTGAGTGCTCATCGTATCACAACGATCGATCGTGATCGAACTGCATTGGTCATAGTGTTGACAGAACGTGAGGCCTTGGGTGGGCAGTGAGCACACAGGCAAAAACTGTTCAACCGCCCGAGGGAATCTGAACGGAAAAATAACAGCAGACCCAACGTTGCTTATTGGTGGGGGGGGGGGGGGGGGGGGGGGGGGGGACGTTGCACATTTCGTTTTTGTGGATTTGGAATTAGGAACCTTTATTATTCGTTGAAAATTCTAAAGTTACCCTCATTATAGAAAACTTAAGTGTGCCGCGTCCAAGGCATCCGAATATTCGAGGACTGGTTTGACGAAACGCCGCAATGACACAGTGTGGGGGGGGGGGGGGGGAGGGTGCGAGGGTGGCTTTTTGGAATGGAATTTAATACATTTCGATCAATATTTTCACGTCGTTTGCCGAAATTATGTTCAATTACCAGTATTTCCGTCGTGATGGGGGTCACCAAGATGAGGGGTTATGAACGAAAATGGGTGGGGGAGGGGGGAGTAAATTCGTATTTTCCATCACATAAACCTAAATAATTAGTGAAATTTTAATGAACTTTTTTGGTTTTGCTCTTTATCAATTATGTCACAGGGGCGGCGTGCAGGCATCCGATTTTCGAGGACTGTTTTGACCTAGACGCGTAATGTACACAGTTTAGGGGGGGGGGGGGGGGAGGGAGGGGAATTTTGAACTGGAAATTAATACATTTGATCAGTATCTTCAAGCCTTTTGCAGAAATTATGTTTTACTACCGGATTTCCGTCGTGATGGGCCATAATGAGGGATATGAAGGGGGGAAGGGGAAAGGGGGGTGGGGGGTTAGTCTAGTTTTCAGTTACATAACGAAACCGATAGGGACTGCAGGACGGCTAAAAACGATACGATTATATTTTTTTCACTGGGAATTGACCAGTTGGTTTTTTGACCCAGGGCTACTGGCAATCCTTTTTGTGTGCCAAAGGGGAATTTTGGAATTTGAAATTTTTTTCCATTTTTTCATTTTCGCCGAACCGACACGTCACGGGCCGGGTCCAAAAACATAGTCAGGACATCTGTCAAATTTTTAGACGTGTGCAAAAAATTTCTTTGAATTTCTCAAAAAGGGTTGGTACATTTTGGGGGGATCAAAAAACCATTGTTTTTCGTCATCACTCGGGCCAGTTTTCGTCTCCCGATCCGGGCCATCCTGGCTTACGGAACCGGACCTGACGAGGCTAATTTTTTCGTTTACCGGAAAAGGCGTCCCGAAAATCCTCCGGCGTTCCGGAAAAAAACCGGAAATGTACAAAAGTTTGTTCGCGATTTTGCAAAATCTTTTCCACAATGTTTCAAAGTCGAAGCGAGTCCCGTTAGTGGTTTCGGGACAATCGTTGGTCATTTGGGAAATCCAAAAACATTACTTTTGTTTATTACTTTTTGGCAATTGGTTTCCGATCTCCCGCCGTTTCAGACCCTACGGGAACCGGAGCCGTCAGACGCCGATATTTTGGCGTACCGGATAAACCCCGGAAAAATACCGAGTGGTACTAAAATCAAAATATTTTTTAACAAGTTTCGCAGAGCAAGGGAGCCGAAAGCGTCGTGCAAAATCGGAACGTCTATTTGGGAAACAATCAACAAACATTTATTTTCTCTCAACAACTCGTGCAATTGTGTGGGGGGGGGGGGGGCGATTTTGGAATGGGAAGTAATACATTTCATCACATCTTTCCCTCTTTGGCGGAACTAGGTTTAATACCAGCCTTTCCATTGTGATGGGAGCGTCCGTGCAAAATCAAACGTCAATTTTTTGGCAATCAAAAATAACAATTCTTTTCTCAACAACTCGGGCATTTAAGGGGGAGGGGGCACGATTTTGGAAAATGGTATTAATACGTTTTTATCAACATCTTCCCAGCTTTTTTGCGGAAACTAAGTTTTAATACCAGAATTTCCATCGTGATGGGCCCATGATATGGGTGTATGATGGTGGGGGAGGGGGAAAAGGGGGTGTGGAGGTATTCCTAAAGCGTCGTCCAATCGAACGTCAATTTTGGAAACCCAAACAACCTTTCTTTTTTACAGGACAACACTCAAAAGACTCGGGTAACTCGGGGGGGGGCCAATTGTGGGGGGGGGGGGAGGGCATTTTGGAGAATGGGCAATTATTCCATTTTATTAACATATCAGCTTTTTGCGGAAACTAGGTTCACTCAGTATTTCCTTCTGATGGGCGGGCCAAGATGATGGGTTTAAATGAAGTGGGTGTGGCAGGGGGTAGTAAAGTCGATTTTCTATACATAAACCTTCAAGATTTGTTGAAATTTTATGAACCTTTTCGGTTTTGCTCTTTCCAATGACTCACATGGCCGCGACCAAAGCTCGGGCAGTCAAAGATCCAGGGCGGAGACACCGGCGGGGGTTGTGGGGGCTGGGCCCCCCGCACGGGGACCAGGGGCAGTGCCTTACGGGGCCCAGGGGCAGAGACGCCGGCGGGGGTTGGGGGTGCCCACCCCCCACGATCAATAATAAAGCAAACTTAAATATAGTCGAATAGCACAGGGGGTTTGGGGGCGTTGCGCTTCGACGGGGTTCCAGGGGGGAGCCCCGGCATGGTTGGGGTGCTGGCCCCCCCCTACAAGAATAGGTGCAAACAAACAAACAACACGACAGGGACCGCGGGACGGAAAGAAAAAACGAAACGATTGTTATTTTTCGCTGGGAATTTATGGGTCTGAGTCTTGACCCAGGGCAAACCTCACCCCTTTTTGGGGGGGGGGGAGGGGGGGGGGGGTGCCAAGGGTATTTGGAATTTAAAAATATATTGATTTTTTTGTTTTTCGTCGAACCAAACGCGTCCAGCGGGCCGGTTCCAAAACGTGTCATGATATAATCAATTTAAGACGTGGTGCAAAAATTTCTTTGAATTTCTCAAAAAAGTGTTTGGTCATTTTGGGGATCCAAAAACCATTACTTATCGTCTTACTCGGGCAGTTCTTCTCCGATTCCGGGCCATCTTGGGCTCTGCATCACCGGACCGACAAGGCCAATTTTTTCCGTGTCCCGGAAAATTCGGGGGAATTTCGTTTTTGAAATATTTTTGATTTTTTTGTTTTTTTCGTCGAACCAACCCGTCAGCAAAGCCGGGTCCAAAAAACGTAGTCAGGAATAATCCAATTTAAGACTGTGAGAAAAATTTCTTGAATTTTCTCAAAAAGTGGTTTGGTCATTTGTGGGGGCTCTAAAACCATTTCTTTTCGTCCATAACTCGGCAGTTTCTTCTCCGATCCTTGCCATCTTGGGCTCTACAGAACCGGCCCGACCAAAGCCACTTTTTTTCAGTGTCCCGACAAATCGTCCCGGAAAATTTGGTGTCTTGGAAAAAATTCGAAAAGTACGGAAGTTGTCTGATTTTCAAATTCTTTCACACATGTTTCGGAGGCCAAAGCGAGTACGGAAGTGTCCCCGTAAAAATTGTTGGTTATTTTTGTGGGAAATCCAAAAACATTTATTTTTTCTTAGTAACTCGGGCAATGCTTCTCTGATTGGGGCCATCATGGACACTACGAACCGACCGGGTGCTGGGACTACATTTTTGGCGTCCCGGAAATGCGTCCCGGAAAAACGTTTTTCCCCGGCATTTTACAAAAGGTGGCAATATCTGTAGACTGGGTCTCTTTTTAGACTCTATACGGAAAACGGCGGACGAGTGTAACTCATATTTTGACGTTCAGGAAAAGCATCTCGGGGGAAAAACTGTTGTCCGCGGATTTTCGAGAATGCACAGTAGCTCCGATCTGGTCCATCTCGGTCTCTGTCTAATCCGCGCGAACGAGGCAAAGATTTGGACCTACGATCAAGTGTCCCGGAAAAACTTATGTCCCGATTTTTTAAAAAATAAGCATTTATTGTACGATTAGTCTATATTGGACTATACAGAACGCAGCGCGGATGAGGCTAACATTTTTTTTTTTAAAAGACGTACCAAAGTTTGCCAAACCGCGAGGCCTTTCGTGCTCGGGCTTTTTGGTCCGATCGCCTCAATCTTGGGCTCTATGGAATCGGGCAAGACAAGGGCCAAGCATTTCCGTACCAAAAAATCGGTCCAGAAAATTTTTTTGTCCCGGAAATTTAACAATTTATAGACAGTAAAATTGACCTTGATTTTCATTTTTTTTAATGCTTCCGGGGCGGAGGGATGATTTGGGCTGCGTACCGAAAGTGTCCCCGAAAACAAAGTTGTCCCATATCTTCAGGGAATAACGACAAACCTATCCGCAAACTACCGCATCCGGGGGGCGGCCGTAAACGCGGGCCGATTCTCGAGTTTGTCGCGGCGACGAGGTTTTCCAACTACGAGGTATTCAAGTACGAGGTTTTCCATTCCCTCCGCGCAGCGGCTTTCAAGCCGCGCGTAAGCGCGACTTGTCATATAACTATAGTCTGTTAACTCTAGGACTGGCGGCGGAAACCGAGTTTTTGCCGAGCGAGACTTTTCGCCGCCGAGGATCGGGATAAACGCTACATTTTGGACGCTCCTCCACGAGAAAGGCTCGAATTTTCCGAACAAAAATACCCCGAACCGAAAAAAAAAAATGCCTTCCGTTCCACAAAAGATTTCGAAACATCGCGAAAAACACCGTTTTTTGGCATTTATGTAACTCGCGGTTGCCGCGCCCAGTATCGCTTTGTGCGCCCAAAACGTACAACGGTACGCCCGACGTGTTTTCGAAATTAACTTTCACCGGTACGAGTAACGCGAAGGGTTCCGGACCACTTCCATACTTTGGCCGAACGACGAAAAACATTTCAAATTTTGAAGCAAGGAAATTTTAGAAAAAACGGATAATCTTACTTGGAGCATTTCCAAAAAGTCGTTTTTGTTTCAAACGTGTACACAATTAAGAATAAACCTCCGTTCAATTGAGCACATTTTTGAAAAAAATTTCATTCTCTTTTTATGGGACTTGTTTGGATTTTCGGTTCCAAATTTTTGAATTTTTGGGTTTTACGGTAGAGCCCCAAAGTTTGCCAATTACAAAAGCCAATGAACTGGGTAACAAGTTTTTAAACAATTGTCCCCACTTTCTTTTTTCAAAATGCTGCGAAAAAAATCCAAAGTTGGACAATTTTTGCAAATTTTACAGTGAATTTAAAAAATTAAAAAAAACGCCTTCCCTTGGTTTGCTTTCCGCTAACCGAGGCACATTAATGTAGAGGAATGATGAAGGTATTTTAATAAAATTAGTTTGAGACCTTGGTTCGAAACCCCGGATCAGTAGATGCCTCGGATACGATTCTGTACACTTTTTTACTCGTTTGATTTTTCCTTTAAAATCGTAAAAAGTATTTACAACATTTTTTTCTAAAACTAACGGATGGTTATCCGACCTAGATTGGAACTTTTGCGATTCGTGATACCAAACATTACCCCTTTTGTAGCATTTGTATACACGTTATGGACCGACCAAAATGGTCGTTGCGTGGTCCGTTTTGGGCTTCAAAAAATCATATTTTTTGTTTTCTCACACGGTTGCCGCAGCCCAAAGTAGGCTTTGCATCGACGCCGACGACACTGCGCGTCGAAATCTTTCAGGGTACAAGGCACCCGTCAAGGGTTTAGGACAGTTCCTTACTTTGGACCCGGCAATGATGACATTTTGAAATGCGCGTAATTTCGAAAAAAGTTACATTTTGTTTCTGTTTTAAATAAAAACCCTAAAAAAAATACTTAACTTTTCAATTCACATCGCAGCGTGTGTGAATTGCCCGTGCGGAGATAACGCGGGGGTCCAGACGCAAAAATGTGTACCGTTTCTTTTTTTTCGGCATTGTTTGGATTTTCCATTTTCCATTTTTTTGAATTTTGAATGCGCTGTAGAGCCCCCGAGGTTTGAACAATTCGAAAGCCAATGAAATAGCAAACGGGTTTAAAACCAAAATTGCCTCGTAATTTTCTTTCCGATTGCGAGGGAAACAATTTGCAAAGTTGGAAATTTTTAACATTGTTTCTAGTGCAACTTTAAAAGTTTAAAATTTTGGTTTTCCTCGGTTCGATTTTGACGACAAAAGCTCGTTAATGTAGCGGAAGAATACAGGAATGTAAATAAATGGTTTGAGAACCTGTGTTCGAAACCCGGGTTTAGGTGGAAGCCTTCGAGTTTTCGGTACGGGACACTTTTTGAGTAGTTAAATTTTTCATTCGAAGGTCACAAAAAGTAACGGTATATTTTTTGTAAATTTCAAGACTTGTAAAAACCATGTAGTCCGATCCTTTACGGAAATTGGTTCATACCAAACATCACGTAGTTGGCTACGTTTGAAGGGTAGACGCGGGGGGGAGGCAGATTGCATGCTGTCCCGGTTTTGCATAGAAAAATCAACATTCTTTAAACACATGCTTTTTTTGTGAATGACCTAAACGGGCCCTATTTTCGACTTTTATTCCGCAATGTTTGGTCTCATTAATTTCTAACAAGATCACACTTTCTAAAAAAAATTACTTTGACTCCTAATTTCGAATGTCCTGAGGCGCAAAAGGCACTCAACGTGTTGTAAAACCAAGGCCGATAAAAAAACGTCATTTTTCGTATTGCCTGCAAATGAAAAACGTCATTTAACGGTATATGCCTTCAACGGCTTCGTTCCTTTGTTGACTATAAATACGTCTAAGGTTGGCACCAGATTAACGCCAAACCCCATCTCAACCATTCGTTCCAGATCCTGGCGCAAAAACGCACATTAAAATTTTGATACTCTCGTCAGTGAATTTTTTACGCTAATTTATACTGATCACAACATATTAATAAAGGCTTTTCGTAAGTTAAAGGGGCTCCCTAAGTAGAAAAAAACACTTAGGCCTACATTATAAGAAACTATTTTTAGCTATGAAGTGATGTAATAAGTCAGGCTGATTTGGGTTGAATTTGGGGGGCTCTGATTAAAAAATTTTTTTTAAACCAAAAACCGAAGGTCCAAAAAAAACTCCAGCATTATCACATGCACACGAAACATCATGAATAGAAGCGTTTAGACACCCTTTAGTGAAAAACGAGACAGCTAGACTTCCCCCAATAGTGGGGTTAGTCCGCCTAGTGTGGCATGTTTTTAACCCAAATTTTTCCTATACCGACCCGGACAAAAAGGAGAAAGCTGTTTTTTTCGGGATCTTTCAATAATATTTTTTTTATAAAACATACTTGGGGTCCCCAAATCCGCTTTGTGCGTTAGCGGCCATTTGGAAAATGAGGCGATTACAGTTTTCATAAAATCAATTTGTGAATGCTGTATACAACTTACAATTAAATGAAACAGTCTTTTTAAAGTAACTTATGGACAATTGATATACAGCAAGTTTAATGTATATTTTATACTAAGCAAATAGGTATGAACCCGCGAGATTGTAATATATTTTCGAAATTAATTGTTTTTTATGTTTTGTGGCAAAAAATAGTCCCTTTTTCATATTTATTTTCCCTGAAAGCATGAGTACATTTTGGGTTTTGAGGCACCTGCAAAATTGTTTTTACGTACGTTAAAAAATGATTAAAACGAATTATTGCGCACGTGCGTTGTGACGCGGCGGCTGCCGCCTCTGACGATGCAGTGGAGCCGGCGCGCAGCAGGGCTTACTACGTAGGGGCTAGTGTGCATGTACGTAAAAAACCACTATTTTGTTTTTCCAGTAGCCCCTAGTTATATTTACAAAAAAAAAAAACTATCGTCTGGTTTTGTGAAGTGTTTGATGAGTTTTGACATACTTTTTTATTTACGTTAATTTACAAGTCTGAATGTTGCCATTTTTTTGTGTTAGTATCACTCACATTGTGTTATAATTCAATTTTGTCTCAGGATGGGCCAAGTATTTTGGAAAGCACTAATGAAAATTTATTTTTAAAATTTCGTTTTTATACATGCTAAATTTAGTCTTTTTGTACACCCCCGTGATGATTGCTTCAACGATTCGACCAAGTTTTGGCGAAACGATTTAAAATTTACATTTTTCTGTGGCTAGATGTAGGATAGTCATGAAAAACCATTCTGAAGATCACAGGAAACATACACTTTGTGTTAACTAAACTAAAGAAATACACCAAGGTCGTAGCCGAATGTCGTAAGTTGAAACAATAATGTTCCTCGCAGGGTGTGTGACCCGGTACAGCGTAGGCTTTTTCAATCGCTCTGCAATTTCATGCCTGATAATTTATATTTAAAGTTCTCTTGTCAGAATTTAAAAGTAAATTTTTGTGAATTTTTGTAAAGTACGAATTTGATTGTCAAATATCTAAAAGAAAAATAATTGCCCTTTTTCAAGCAATATTGCAGGACAGAATTGCCAGGAAATAGTATCTTTAGTCTTCATGTAATGAAATAAAATTGTCTAACATTGGTAATTAGTGAAAGAACTATGTACAGGGACAAAACGCTTACGGATTCGTCGACAGGGTAACTGTGTTCAAAAAACAGAGGACTAGGAGAGGTCAGAGTCTCCACAATTTGTTTCCCTTTTAATCTAAGTGTCACCAGAGGATGTATAGAAATATGGTGGATATATGGATCTATATGGGGTTAAAAGCCAAATTTGGAGCCCGTTTTATTGGTTTGGCATGAGGTGGGACTAGCTACTGCCTAATTGGGAGAACATCGAAACCCCCCGGCTAATTTCCCAAAATCAAAAACTACTCCCCCTGCTCTGCCCTTTCTTGTGGTGGTTTGCCAGCACAAGCCCGTCCCCCGCGATCCCACGCACCCTTTCGTTCCGCCCCTTTGGAAAATATATAGTTAAAACTAACAATAAACTATATTAAAAACAGTGGCGCAATATGACCTAAAGGTTGACGCGCGCTTAAAACCCAATAAAATCAAACATTTGGCACGACATCATCTATTGTCCGGGGTCTCGTGCCCGTGAAAAAAGACTGTTTTTGGCAAATGTGGTGTCGTGTGGTGGACAGTATTGTTAGAAAATTTTTCAACAATGCAGAGAATATCATGTTTTAAAAGTGTAATGATGGAGAACCCTTTGACGAAGAATTTTAACCCCCCGAAGGTAAAAAGAAGTATACGAAAAGTAGCTGAACTAACATTGTGAAAAAAAAAGTTTATTTTGAAAAAACCTATCATATTCAGTCGGGGATCTCTCAGCACTTTGTGCACTTAATGTGCTACTTTTTGTTATATTTGATTTAAAATGCACTCAATATTTTATTATTTTTTGTATTTTCTGTACCCGTTTTACGTCACGTTTTATAGAAAGATGAAAATGAAATATGTTTCTTTTTTGCCACAAAACATATATACAGTTATTTTCTATATTATATATTATAAAATCGATCGGATTCATACCTCTTAAAAAGGTATGATATTAATAATAATATTTTTTGTTTCAATTCAAAAATGCAAAAAAAAAGGGTTTTAAACTAATTTCATAAATGTCCATAACGTTACCTTTAAATGAGTGTTTCATTAATTGTGAGTCCTCACTACATTAGTAAGCCATGCTGCGCGCGAGCCCACAACGTCAGAGGGGCAGCTGCCGCGTACGCACGGACACAATAATTCATATGTCGCACTTTTAAAGTACAAAAGTACAATTTTTCAGGTGCACTAGCACAATATGTTTCAGTTTATAGGAAGTAAAAAATGAAAAATGTAGCTATTTTTGCCACAAAACAGTAAAATACAATTAATTTTTAAAATATTTATAATCCGATCGGAATCATACCCATTAGGCTTCAGATAATATTTTAAAATAAAACTTTCTATTTTATATCAATTGTCCCAAAAGTTAGCTTTTAAAAAGAAGTGTTAATTTTAATTTTAAGTTGTTACAGCACCACAAATTTAGTTTAGTGAAAAACTGAATCGCCCCCATTTTCCAAGATGGCCGCTAACGCACAAGGGGATTTTGGCGGACCCGAAGTAGTTTCATAAAACAAAATCTTGAATGACCTGAAAAAATCAGCTTTTTCCTAATTTTGTCCGGGTTCAATCTAAAATCATGCCACTAAGGTGAACCCAAAATATCGAGACGAAATTTAAAACTTCCCCTAATAGAAATTTAAAATTTTTATACTAGCGACTTCCTTTACGGTTGGGGAGTGGGGGCTTTGGGGGGGGGGGGGCAAGTCAAGTCAACGAAAAACGACGAGGGAATCGAGGGAAAAGTGGGGAGGGGTGATGGGGGGGGGGGGGGGGGAAGTGGGTTTTTAAAGAATAACCTTAATTTTTCGTGAAATTATTAACTTTTTTAGTACGAATCGAATGTTGGACGTTTTGTGTTTTTACAGATGCTTGACCTGTTTTTTTGTGTGTGGTGTGTGGGGGGGGGGGGGGGGGTGTTTTGGAAATTTTAAATTAAGACATTTCTTTGATATCCAACCCAAATTTAAATTTTTGGAGGCGATTCCAATGGCCCCAGGGGGCCCTGCATAGAGGTTACGGCCCCTTAACACAAATTTAGTTTCGTTTTTTTTTTAAAGGGTGGTTGGTTTTTTTGGGGGAAAACCAAAAAAACTTTGTTTCTTTTTTTAGTTGGGCAATTTTCGCCCGATCGGGTTCATTCGGGTCTATAAAAACTGTTTGGCCCAAGCAAAGAAAGTGGTTTATTTAGAGGGTTTTTTTTTAAAAGTAAAAAACAGGGGTCAGGGCATTCCGTCCCCCTTTTTTGGGCTTTTTAAAAATTTTTAAATTTTTTAATTTTTTCCCTTTCCCCGATTACGTCAGGGGGCCCCCGCTTTTCCCCGAAACCCCTTTCATTTCAACGTTAAAAAAAAATTTTTTTTAAATTTCTCAAAAATAGAAATTTGGGGCATTTTGTGGATAAACGTTTTTTTTTGTATAATATTTTCCACAATTACAGTACGATCAGGTACACTCGACCCTCTAGGGGTCCCGGAGGGACGAGGGCATATTTTGATAACCCGGACAAGTGCAGGGAAAAAACTTTTGCCCAGGTTTAAATTTAAAAAATGTGCGAAATGTCTGGTCCGCCCATTTTGGGTTTTGCGGATCTGCGGGGGACGAGGGGGAAGTTTTAGACTTACGTAAAATATTTTTTCCCCGGGAAATTTGTCCCGGGAAAAAACTTTTTCCCCCAACATTTTACAAAAAAGGGCGAAAAAATTAAAAATTTTCAAAAAATCATTTTGCACCGTACTTAGAGGCGGCGGACAGCGCCGGCGGGCGTACTAAAAAGGCCCCGGAAAACAAATTGCCCACAGGTCTTCGGATAAACGACAAACGTCCCCCGAAAACTATCGTATCGCGGCCTTTACGCGGCCCGATTCGCGATTTTGTCGGGGTAAACGGGGTTTTTCCAATTTACGAGGTTTTCCAAGTACGGGGTTTTTTCCTTTCCCTCCGCTTTTAGGGGTTTTCAAGCCCCCCCCCCCCTTGCGGGGCCCTTGTATTCCCTTAACTCTACTACGAACCGTTTTTTAAAATAGAATTTTGGGAGTCAGACTTTTCATATCCCCTGTTTGCATGGGGAATGCACTTTTTAAAATTTTTAAAATATATTATTTAAACTCCCCAAAATGGGAAGGGTTTTTTTAAATACCCCCTTATAAGAAAAAGGGTTTACATGTATCAAAAACTTAGGGTTTTATATGGGATATTGAATTTTTTACCGTAAATGTACTGTTCACTTAAAATTATTATTTAAAATTTGTTATTATGATAATTCTTTTAAAAAAACTATTGTTATATAAGGAAAATACTCGCGCCAGGGAGGCGGGAGTATTTGAAAATCCCAAATTTTACAACAATAAGTAGGGGAAAAGACTTTACAATACAGTGTACCTTTTACTTTTAAAAAAACCCCAAAAATATTTACGAAGTATAGACCCAAATTAGTAGGGTAAAGAATGATTTAAAAGTGTTTTTTTTTATATGAAACGGGACATTGCATGTAATTGGGATGCGTAGTATTTTTAAGTTTCTTTTTCAGTTTATTATTTTTTGTTCAGTTTTTGTATTTTCTTTTTTTAAAAGGTTTTTTGTTTTTTTTTCCCTTGTTTTTTATAAAAAATATTATAAAGCTGGAGTCTGGGTTATTTTTTAAATTGTCAATTTTTTTTTATCCCCACAGCTAAGCGCTTGTGGGGTTTGTGGGGTTTCGTTTCCATCCCTAAAAACAATCATGTTTTTCAATATGTATTTCCCAATAAAAAAAAAAAAAAAAAAAATTATTTTTATTATTATTATTATTATTATTTTATTAAAATAAAATAAAAATAATTATTTTATTTTTTTTATTATTATTTATTTTTATTATTATTATTTTTATTATTTTATTATTTTATTTATTATTATTATTTTTATTATTTTTTCGAGCAAAGTCGGGGGAACGAGAAGCGGTTGTGTTTCGAGCGAGTCGTGCAGTCAAGGCAAGTGAATCATTTTCGTGCATTTCGGGTTGTCCCAAAAAAACCCCTTACCTCGGGCGGAGACTTTGTAAAATTTTTCAGGGTGCGATACAAATTTTCACTACGGGGTTTTCCCCGGTAAAAAAAAATCTAAAATAAAGCCAAATCCCCAAGTATTGAAATTGTGGGCGTTGCCAAAAAGTGTGAGGCAGACGGGAAGTCGTCCCGGGTCCCGGCACGCCCCCCCAAGGGCCGAGGGAAACCTGATAATATAGGTGGGCCCAAAATTATTTAGTGACTAAACGAAAAAAATCTTTTGAAAAAGGGGGTTTTAGTGTTGTTTACGAGTTTGGGGGGGACAAAGTTTCAAAAGTGAAAGAAAAAACTCGATTTTTTTTAAAAAGTTTAAAAGGGGAAAAGAGTTATTAAAAAGGGTAGGAAAGAAATCGATACCCTAACGCAGCGCATGTAGAAAGGACGTGAAAATTTGTTTGAGCTTAGGGGCCCGGGTCCCCGAACTTGACCAGTAGGAAGAAATAAAAAACCCCTCAAAATATCAAACGTTTTGGGGAGGATAAAAAGGCAGCGAGGATTTAAAAAAGGACTTTGTTGTCAATGTAGCCGTTAGTAGGGCGGATGCAAGTGCGTGACATTGATGTGGTACACCAAAGTAAAGTCTAAGAAAGAGAGTGAATCCCGTAAAAAAATAATAGTGCATTTTATTTCAAAAAAGGGAAGAGGGACGAACTTTTCCCGCCGTTCTTTCGAAAAGCGGGGGGTGAAGAACAAGGACTTTTTTCCGGAGGAAAGAGGGAGGAAAGAAAACCCTTTTCCTATTTACAAAAACCCAAAATTTTGGGTTCATTACAAAAAGAATTTTTTTGGCAATTTAAAGTAAAAGCAAATTTGACGGGGCTTCAAGTTTGTTGGTTCAGTCGGGGTTTCTATTTTGTTCTTTTAAGGACGAAAAATCTCGAGAAGTAATAAAGGTTAAAAACCACGGGGACATTGAAAAATTAAAATTCAAGTGTAGGTTAATTGTTAGGAAACATGTGGGACCCAAACCTTTCCCCGGGAGGGGAAGTGGTTGAAAAAATTAAAATTTTGGGGAAGAAAAATTAAGGGTTTAAACCCACTTTTGCTTTTTAAACATCAGATCGATAAAGAAGCACGGGGCCGAACTAAGATTACTTCTCGATAAACCCTCTAGGTTGTTTACATGTGCTTTTGCTTAGCGAAGTCAAAATTTAAAAAAATATTTGATAGTAGATTTGAGGGTTTGGGAAAGGGGATAATATGTTTTATAGATTCAGAAATGTAAAAAAAGGGGGGGGCCTAATCATATAAGTACATGAAATTTGATACCCCAAATTTTTGTCCCCACGACGTAGTTTTTTGAAACTTTGAAGGGGCTAGAGGGAACATAATAGTAGGAAACCCCAAACATGTCTTGTTTTTGATATAGGACCTCCCAACAATAAAACTTTAAAAACGAGTTTATTCAAGAGATAGATAAAATTTTTTGGAGAGAAGGGGAAAGTCCCCTACGGCTGTTTTTCATTGGGATTTAAACAAGACATTATGGGAAAGATTGGATTTGGTTGTGCAGTATTTCGAAAAAAATAGTTTTGGGTGCAAAATGGTTTTGTAGGTACATCACGGGAGCAACAAAGAGAAGAGAGGTTTGGGGATAAACTAACGAGTTCGTGGGATAGACCACTTTACATACGTGCTGTAGATAATCAGATTAAGTCAGCTAAGGGGCCTCAAAGTTTTCTGATCAGACATTATTATGGCGTTATTGAAATTACCACAAAATTTAAAAGGGACGGGCGGGGAGGGGGTTTCGTCAAACCCAAAAAAGATGAAAAAAAAAACGGTTGCGTACCAAAAAACCATACAGTGGGACTTTTTTCTTTCCCCCGATAGTGTGAGATTTTGTACAAATCACTTTTTTTATTTTTTAAGGGCTATGAAAAGGGGCCCCTTTTTGTAAAGAAAGAATAATCCCAAAAAAAGGGGGGAAAAAAACATGGATGACGTGGGGTTGGGTAGAAATGATGGCAAAAAAGAGACCGATGTTTTCCCTAAATGGAAAAAATGGGGAAAAAAGTAAATCTTGTCAAAGCGGTGTACCCAAAAGAGTACAATAAAATTCGAAATAATTTTAAAAAAAAAATAAAAAATAGCCAAAAAAAAAACTTTCTAAGTGAGCTTTGGTAAGGGGGCAGGGGCCCAAACTAAAAGAAACGTGGCAATCGATTAAAAAACAATAATTGGAAAGAAAAAAAAAAGAAATCGGGGTCCCGGTTCCCCCCTTAACAAGTTTTTAGGTAAAAATGAGAATTTTTGAAAAATGTTAGCAAATTTTCCCTTTTCAAACGTATTTGGGAGGAGGTGAAAAATACATTCATAAAAATGTGGGTGTGACGTGCGTAAAAACAGATCAAAGAGAATTTAAAATTTTAAAATACGATCAGAAGCAATCCCTTTTTCATTCCCCCGGTTGAGCAGAAAACAGTTTAAAAAAAATCATTAGGAAATGAACTCCGAAAAACAGGGTGGTTTTTTTCGAAAAAGAGTTTAAAAATCTACAGAATATCAAAAAGCCCCGATCAGTCCCGTTTAAATTTCTTTTTTTAATAAATTTATCGATTAAAGAAGGGGGGTTTTTCCCGAATTTTTGAAAAAAATCCCCCCGGGAGTAAGGCCGGTCTACAAAAAGGAAGCCCCTAGAACCCTTTGAATTATCGTCCAACCGCCCTTATTTTCGGCTGTTAATAAAAAATTGGAACCCGGGATGTGGGGAGTTTAGCGATTTCCCGTCCAAATTTTTTTATTAAATTTAAAAAAAACCAATTTTGGGTTTCCCCGGGAAAAAAAAAAGCACTTCCTTTACCTATTTTAAAATTTTTCCCAAAATTTTTAAATACAAAGTTTAAAAGACAATTTTATTTTTGTGGAAAGTTTTTAGATTTTCTTTAAAAAGGGTTTTATACTCAAATCACAAGAAAAAATTATTTTTAGCTTTTGGGAAAAAGTTGGGGTAAGAAAGGCCCCCTTTTTACAATGGTTCAAGAGTATTTGGGAAAAAAAGAAAGTTGTTGGAAAATCGGCAACCCTTTACAGCGGGAAAATTAAAAAAAATCAGGGGTGCCACAAGGAAACAATTTTTGGGGCCCTTATTTTAAAAAGAATATGTAAATGGGGGTGGTGATTAATTATATATATATATATAATAGATTCAGCACTCGTTTTCATTTTCCTTTAAAATTTCTGGCAATGCGGTAAAATTATTTTCAAAAAGGGCTACGTTAATTTTTTTGAGATGGGCGCACGAAAGGTGGGTTGATTGTAAAGCATTAAAAAAAAAAGATATACACATATCCAGTCCATTAAAGGGTTTACCATAAAATCATTAGTTGAAAACGTATCACTTTAGTTGAGGGGTTTTTCCACAATAACGTTTCCTTTAGTAATTGGGGGAATTAAAATGCCCCTTTTAAACAAATATTGAGTCAGTGATGTCATGTGTACCTTGGGATCGAAAAATTTACAAGTGCTTTTTGTGGTAAAAAACAATCATTAAGTTATGTAAACGGATTCGCCCATGTGCAGCACAAATTTTAAACCCCTTAAAGACTTCTCCCTTTTCAACTTTCTGCGAAAGGTTTTTATTTCTTTAGTTTAAATCCCAAACATCTCTAAAAGCTGTGTTGGCCCGGGGAAAAGCCTCCAAAAGTGTACATAAATCAAATTTCCAACTGCAGATAAAATTTTAAAAAAATATCCTTCCTAACAAAATAACTAAGCGGTGTTCCTCAAATTTAATTTTTGAAAAACTGGGTTTTCCCCTGTAAATTTAAATTGTTTAAGTATAGGTTTAAACCAAATCTCAAATCGACCATAATATCTCCACAAAAAACGAAGGCCCCTAAAACTTTTTTGAGTTCCCCTTTTTGTAAAAAAAATATGGGAAAGGTCGTTAAAAAAAATAGTGTTTCCGCAAAAGTTCCAATTTTTGCCTAAAGAAAATAAAAGATTTTTGATTAAAATTTTTGTAAAGTTAAAATTAAAAGTAAAATAAAATTTTTTTGTTTAAGACGTTTAATTTTGTTGACGTTTTAATTTTGTAAATTTAAAATTTTTCTAAATTTTTTGATTTATTTACTTGTTATTAATGTACTATTTCAATGTGTGGCTGAAAGTATTTATTTAAAGGGTAATAATTTTTTCAAAAATGCTCAATGTGTTTCCCATTATTTACATATTGTATCGATTTTATTTTATAATTTAGTATTTTGTATAAAGTCCTGTGTCTGACATAATTTGATATTGATTTTTATGCTCTTACATTGTCCGTAATTTTGTATATTATAATTAGCCCACAGACAAGCTTCCGATGAAGCTTTGTGGATATCGAATCTAATAGAATATGTTTGATGTGTAACGTAATTGGTAGAGCTATGGCACGTTAAGCCGGAGGTTCTGGGGTTGAATCCCAGTCGGGGACAATTGCTGTGAATCAATAACTATGTCCTTAAAACGGCTTATGCTTAAAAACCTTATATTCATACTACCCAACTCATGGGTGATGAGATGTGAATCGATTTATCCATGTGATCTTTCAGATTTGACAGCTACATTGCAGTCTGTGTTGGATTTATGTCATGGCAGTCAACATTCACAACAACTAGCAGTTTAGTAAAGGTTTTTCTGTTGTTCCGGTGGCTCAATTGGTAGAGCTATGGCACGTACTTTAAGCCGGAGGTTCTGGGTTCGAACCCCAGTCGGGGCAAACTTTTACGACAACTGCTATGAATCAATAATATTATTATAACATTATAATATATTATATATTATATAATAATTAATAATTTATTTATTATATTATTATTATTATTATTTATTTTATTATATTATTATTATTATTATTATTATTATTATTATTATCATTCGGTCGGTCGCTTCTGAACCGGACGGACGTGCCTCAATCGCTCCGCGCTACAGTGTGTAGATAGCTACGGTGATGAAGTGCTCTAACGTTGACTGTGCGGATAACCTACCAAGTGACGGTGATTATGTTGACTGTATGCACTGTAAAAATGCGTATCATTACGAGTGCGCGGGTGTGAGCAAGCAAACTCAAAAATCAAAATCAAAGAAGGCAAAACAAGATTGGCGGTGCTCCTGCTGTCGTGAAAGTTCGCCGAGGCGGGTCAAGGTGAGTTGCAGGTTGCGACACTACAAGAAGTACTGAAAGTAGTAAATGAGCTGAAGAGTGACATTCAGGAAATGAAGAATGAGTTATTACTAATCAAAGAATTGCAAGGGAAGGTGGTTAAAAACGAGGAAACAATTCAAAACTTAATTCATGAAGGGGAGGAAAAGGATAAGATTATAGCTGAATTAGCAAATCAAGTACAACAACTCGATCAATACGGAAGAAACAAGAACTTGGAGATATCTAACATTATACAACAGGCAAACGAAGACATTGAAAGTATAGTGATAGGTATTGCTAATCATCTGGAAATACGTCTCGAGAGTTCGGATATAGAAGCTGTGCATAGAGTTCCATCCAGAAACAAGGATTACCCCCTAAGGTAGTAGCACAGCTTGTGTCCCGTAAAAAAAGAGAAGAGTTCTTGATTGCTAAGAAAAATATTTCTATTAAAATAGACAACATCCTTCAGAATGTACTAAGAAAGGATGACTGACCATCTTCATAAACGAACACCTCTCTCCTTACTATCGGAACTTATTTGGCTAGTGAAGCAAACAGGCTAAAGCAACGAGACACAAGTTTGTTTGGTACCGGAACGGATGTATATTTGCTCGTAAAGACGAAGATACGCCCCACGTGATTAAGATCAAAACAGTTGACCAAATTGATCAATTAAAATAACTAAATCGTTTGCATGCATACATTACAAGATGACTTTGAAGACGTGTTATGTGAATCTACAGACGATCTAACACGGCTGGTGTGAAACAAACATTAGCGGTATCAGTGCATTGCATGTAAACATACGGTCTATCCAAAACACTGGGACGAGTTGCAGGTTATTCTACATGATAACATACAACAATTTCATGTTGTACTACTTAGTGAAGTAAATTTATTAGAAGAAAATGTATTATTTCATTTAGAAGGGTATAATCGATTTTGTAAATTAAGAACCTTAAAAAGAGGTGGCGGATTAATTTTATATGTAAGTAATAAATTAACGTTTAGGAGAGAAGAAGTTATATTTTGTAATTTTGAGGGTATTTTAGGGAACTAGTTGTAGGAAACGAAAATGTAACCTTGCTATGCGTTTACAGACCGCCCAACTATATCACAAAGTCAGATTATATAAACGAAATAGAAACCTACTGGAAAGGAAACAATAACAAATACTGTATATATTTGGGGGACATCAACATTAACACACTTGATAACCATGATGATAAAGTTCAACTGTATCAGTCAATGCTAGCAACGAATGGTTTTATCCAATGCATCACAAAACCGACAAGGGAGGAGATAGTACACGACCGGCTTAGTAGTACATGTTTAGATCATATTTACGTTCGAGGTATTGACCTTACTCTCAAATCAGTTGTGTATACAACTAAAGTCAGTGATCATTATGTAGTAGCCGTATCGACCGGTATTGAGATAAACAAAAACAATGACGAGCATAAAGTGTTCCCAAGAAATGCATCGACGAGACAAAATTATCAGGAATTTTGAAGGGTATTAAATGGGAAGATTTACTTGTAGCTACTAACTGTAGCCAATTATATGATGCAATTTACATTAATTTTAAATCGGCTTATGATAAGGCTTCATACACTAGAGATAATAAAGGTAAACAAAGAGTAAGCAAAACGTGGGTGACAAAAGAACTCCTCAAATTAATGAAAGAAAGAGACCATGCGTTTCAAAAATGGAAAAATGTCCACAGTTAAGTGTGTTTAAGAATGTGTATAGGAATATTACAACAAGTTAAGAAATACTGTTAACAAAAAATACTTGAAAGAAAAAGGCATATTATTTTAATCTAATAGAAAGAGATAGAAACAGTATGAGGGACACATGGCAAAACATCAATAGTCTTGTTGGTAGAAAAAAACAAAAATCAGTAGAGGAAATTATAGATAAATACCTCGGTAAACGCGAAACAATACCAAACATAGTAGACGCATTCGCTAATACTTTTGTTGACGAAATTGAAAATACAATCCACCGGTGTGACATCCAATGTGTTGATTACGCTACGAGAGAAGATGCGTATGATAGACAGCTCCAATCAATGTACATTCCTCCGGTTAGTGTAGCTAAAGTTAAAGATATAATAAATAGTATGAATAGTGATAAACAGGCTGGCATTGATGGAATTAGAATGAAAGATTTACAAATCATTGCAGATCAAATAAGTCCGGTAATAGCATTGTTTATAAACTTGTCTATAAAAGAAGGAATAATCCCAGATGAGCTGAAAATTTCAATTATAAGACCAATATATAAAAAGGGCGATCATTTCGACTATAAAAATTACAGGCCTATTGCAATACTGCCAAGCATTGAAAAATATTAGAAAGATACGTAGCTGACTGTTTATTAAACTATATGACAAAATTTAATATAATTAACAAAAAACAATAATTATGGATTTCAAAAAGGAAAAAGCACAGAAGACCTGTTAAGATCGTTTCTCTGACATAATAAACTCCAAACTTGATAGTAATTGTCATATAGTATGTATGTTCATAGATTTCAAAAAAGCCTTTGATACCCTTGATCACACTATACTCTTAGATGCACTTACAAAAAATAGGCGTACGAGGTACGATTTTAACGTGGTTTGAAAACTATTTGTTGAATAGGAAGCTAAAGTAAAAGTAGGGATGTGTATAGTGAAGCTAAATCATGTCGCAGTGGGCGTACCACAAGGGTCAATTTTGGGTCCTCAACTATATTTAGTATATGTCAACGTTATGGTCAGATATATTGTCAAGTGTTTATCTTTTTTTTATGCGGACGACGCTGCATTATTAGCAATACATAAGAACGTCAAACTAGCAGTAGAATATTTGCAGGCAGATTTTCTTAATCTCTTGAAGTGGAACCATGACATGAGACCAGTGGCGGCTCGTGGACATTATAACAGGTGGTGCTAATATACAGCAAACGTAAATCATGCATATAGGTTTATGTGTGACAGGGAAGGAGGGGTGTCTGAGGTTGTCACAATTCCCACCTCCTCCACACAAATAAAAATAATTGAAAAACAATTAAACTATGTACAATCAATTTAAATTAAACAACAATTATTTGTGCTTACTTTCTAAATCTCAGTGGAGAGCAACGAGAACTCTTATCTTTTAATTAAATTTAGATGAAGAAAAAACTAGGACTTATAAATGGAATGCCAACAGGAGATTTGGGTTTTACAATATTACAACACTAATTTTACAAGGACTCTGCGTGCATGTGTAGTGATTGCAAGGGTGGGCGGCTAGCGGGCGAACCTATACAGAGCGAGGTGCGCTAGTCTCGACAGCACCAGAAGACCGGTTTGCGTTTCGTTTTACCCATGTTATTCCCTGTCGTTGCGTGCTAAAAGGGCTTAAAAGACGTCGAATTCAGCGCGGAACGCATGGCAGGTTTCTACATTTTATGCTTGGTTAAAACCATCACCACCCTGTGTACTACGCGGTATGAAAAAGTTGACCATCAGCGTCATCTCTGCAGCAAGGCCGCGGATACTTTTGAATTCTTAATTTTACAATACATACACATTGAACTTATCAAAAATGTAGTTAAATGGAGATGGATGATTTATGGTGGTGGTGCTACAGCACCAGCGCACAATAGCACGAGTCGCCACTGCATGAGACTCATTATCAACGCGGAAAAAAACTAGAATTGTGCATATCTGCCCACCTTTAAACGCCGATAGGAATGCCAGTATAGAGGTAATTGCTCACGATTTTAATTGTTTGCACAGAAACGCTGGCAAAGATTTGTTTATATGTTCATGCCAGACAAAAATTACTTCATGTTACAGCCATCCCTATTTAGGTCTTGAAATAGATCGAAGATATTGCTGGGATATTCAAATAGGGAAACTATGCAATAGACTAAGATCTTGTGCTTATCAGCTTTACGCCGTAAAAGATATCTTATCATTTAAATACCGTAAAATGGTATATATTGCTCTAGCTGAGTCAGTTTTATCGTACGGTATATCGGCTTGGGGTAATGCGTCCTTACTCGCAACTTAAAAATTTAATATCATTACAAAATAAAATTATAAAAATGATGAATGAAAGAGAAATCGTGGATGGGAAAGCTGTCTCGAATTTGTATTTACTATTTGATGTTTTGCCAGTTAGGAAAATCTTTGTTTATAAGCTGTTATTAAAGCATTACTTTGACAAAAAATATAAAATTCTTATTGACCACAAGCCTTCAACTCGAGCCAAAAGTGCAGGAATTTACCAGTTACCACCCTTTAACAATAAATATGGGAAGAGATCGTTAAGCTACTCTGTACCTTGATTCTTCCAGAAATTAAAGAATTAGATTCATTTAGAGATATAAAAATTAAATTAAAGACATATTTGCTTCAAAACAATATTATAGTTGAGTGAGGAAATTGTGGTTATGTGATTTTTATATTTTATGTTTTTCAGGTATTTATCAATTTTCTTCTATTCTGTTCATTCATAAATTTACTCATAATGTCAAACTTTATATAATTATCACATTGTTTAGACTCACAGTCACATGTCGGTAATTTCAATTAATCAAATTTCAATTATATTAGGTTAAGTGTTCAGAAGTGAATAAATCCTTATCTTTAATAACATAGTTCCACAGATAAGCTGCATGTGCAGTTTGGGGAAGGTCAAATGTATGAAATATGAAAGGTTATAAAAAAAATAAATGTGTATCTACAAATAAAAAAAAAAAATATATTATTATATTATTATTATTATTATTATTATTATTATTATTATATTATTATTATTATTTATTATTATTATTATTATTATTATTATTATTATTATTATATTATTATTTTATTGGATGTATTTCATACAAACTCGGTCAAAACCGGAGCTAACATGTTGTACGGACTTACGTCAAGTACTTCCATGTGTATCTATATTACATACCTACATTATTACTTTGTCTTAACTCTAACTAAAATAAGTCATTAATAAAGTTTGTAGATGATGTTTTCTTTCATTTTTCTTTTTTCTTCTTTTATTATTATTATTATTATTATTATTTTTATTATTATTATTATTATTATTATTATTATTATTCAGCATTATTTATTATTATTATTATTATTTATTATTATTATTATTTTTATTATTATTATTATTATATTATTATATACCGTTTTCCAGTGTTACGTAATGTTTATATCGCTCTTGCAGAATCTATTATATCTTATGGTCTACTTGCGTGGGGTTCCTCTGACTGCCACTTAAATAAAATTCGTGTACTAAAAAATAAGCTTTTACCCAAATAAGACCTCGCCATTGTCAAACTCTATCGGACTCGGGAGACATACCTCTTTTGCAACCTTCTTCCTTTTTGACGGCTTTTTCACGTACCAACTTATAAAAAAATATTACTTTAAAAATGATTATAAAATTCTTGTGCAGAGAAAAAAATGCACACGTAATCAGGGAAAACAAAAATTTGAAATTTCCCGGGAAGTAATAATAAATACGGCCCAAGGCGCCTAGAGTGTTTAGTTCCCGAAGCTTTTAATGACTTACCTGATCAGTTATTAAATTTTTACTAAAATTTCCGAGGTCAAGCAAAAATAAAATATATTTGTTGTCTCAATTGAGTGCTCTTCCTAAATCTGTTTTGCTCTTACCTTGTTTCGAACTCATCCTTTCCTATATTTCTGACAAGTTTCTGATTGTTTAAGAACAAAAGCCTTGAAGTTGTGTAGTGTTTTTTTTTTTTAAATTTTTAAGTTACTGTTAATCTACCTCAATTTGTTTATTTATGTTTGGGATTTGTATATGTTTTTTCAAAATGTTTCCTTCCTCTATGGTTGTTTTTGTGTAGTTTATTTGATGTTGTTTATTCCACAGATGAGCCCGCATAATGGGCTTTGGGGGGTTTCCATGAGATGTAACAATTTTTAATTTGTGTTTTGTGAAAAAAATAAATAAATTAAATTATTAAAAAAAAAAAAAAAAATATTATTATTATTATTATTATTATTATTATTATTATAATTATTATTTTTATTATTTTTATTATTATTATTATAGTGGTTCTTTATTGTTCAAACAATCTCAGGTACATTTGCGTCCTGGTATACACAAGGCGGGGTAAAGGCCCAAGCCCAACAAAGTTTACATTATAACAGCGTGAAAACAAAAGTAGAGTACACATATTTTTGTAGAAAAAATTAATCTAATTAACAAAATAATAATAAAGATGAGTGTAAATAAAAAAATTAAATAAAAGTTTCTATCTATAAAACAAGCAATTGTATGGCAAAATCTTTTGAAGAGAGAGAGAGAGAGAGAGAGAGAGAGAAAAGAAGAGAGAGAGAAAAAAAGAGAGAGAAAGAGAGAGAGAGAGAGAGAGAGAGAGTGATTACTGCAAAAATCTTCTGACTATGTGGCACGTTTGAAGGATGACTGCTTTCTGCATGCTGATGTAGGGGATTTGGAGACAGACCCAGGATTGTAGGCTGGCAGAGAGGGAAGATGGTATGACTCCAGTGGCTGAGATCACGATAGGCACGACAGTAACATTTTCATTTTCCAAATTTTTGGGTTATTTCTTGACTTAAATTTTGATATTTTTCCACCTTAGTGTTCTGGGTGTTCTCAATATTTTTACTCATGGGGATCGCAATGTCAATTAGATATGTAATTCTGTTAGATTATCGCATAAAATTATGTCCGGTTTGTTGTGGTCTATGGTTTTGTCTGTTATAACCTGTTATCCCAATACATTATAAATTCTGCATTTTCGATAAACAGGTGCAGGAGAATACTTGTAATAAGGAGGTGGATTGACAAGTAGATGTGCGTTCATTCCTAGATGTTGATAAACTATTTTTGCTACCTGATTATGCCTACTGGATACCATGTGTTGGCAATTGAAGGACACCCAGCTATTGCGTGATCTATTTTCTCCGAAAACGTCTTTTTTTGTACATTTATCATTGACATTAGATTTGATGATGATTTTTTTATTGTTTTTGGTTTTTCTAACTTGCTTGGATGGCGAACATAAATCCTTCAGTTTCAGCAAACAAAATCTCCTTTGTGAATCCATCTTATTGATTTAACAATGTCAATATTTGGCTGCGGGAAATGCTTTTCGGGTACCTCCCATGAAGTGATTTAGTATTCCAGACATTCATTTTTCATATTTAAATCTTCTATGTATATTTCTGGATGGAAAGAATCGTCATTTAGCCTGAGGGGAGTTATAGTTTTATCTCGGAGTTTAAGTTCTTGGTGATAATGGAATGTGAATTAAGAAAGTATGATCTGAGTTTATGAACTTGCGAATAGCACAATGACCGAATATTTACCAATCCTCTTCCACCCTTTCCCCGTGGTATATAAAACCCTTTCAGAAGATGTTTTTGGGGTGGTGAGTTTCTGAAGAAGGTCATTTGTCTTCTTGTTAAACGATCTAGGTCCATCAAGTCCACATCTGACCACTTCACAATACCAAATGAAAAGGTCAAGATTGGTAAAGCCCATGCTTTTAAATGCCTTGATTTTATAGCTTCCTTTAACATTTGTTTTTAAGATAGTTTTTAACTCTATGTTCATACTTTTGTTTAAATACTTTTTTTAAATTCCTTGTGGTTAAGAATAATGTTTTGCCTCATTCCTAGGTATTTGTATCTTTCTTCGCTATTGTTTATGTTTGGAATTTCTTGACCAACACCAATTTGGTAATTGTCATTTTCTTGCAATTTTCCACTTTTTCGTATGCATTGAAGCACATTTATCTAATCCAAATTCCAAAATGAATGTCTTCACTGAAAAATTTACTATGTCATTTAAAATTTTGAGCTCTTCTTTTGTTTTCCATACATTTAAAATCACCCATATACAGCAGATGTGTTATCCTTGTCATTATTTCTTTACAGGTAAGGCGATATCCAGCATTTGTTTGATTAAGTAGCTCTGATACGGGGTTTTAATGCGAGACAAAACCATAGAGGGCTAAGGGTGCCCCCCCTGGAAGACCCCTCTCTTTATTGCCATTTTTTTCAATATTAACAGAATCTGAATTGGTTTTTAGTATTATATTAATTCTCCATGAATTCAGGGAGATGCTTAAGCACCGTTATAAAACTGTGGATTTACCTTATACAAATCAAGAACTTTGATTAACCAATCGTGCGGAACCGAATCGAATTTGCTTTTTGTAGTCTATGTAAACTACTGATAGATTCCTCTTTTTGTCATTTGCATGTTTTGTAACAATACTATCAATTATAAGCTGCTCCCTTTTCATCCTATGCATTTTGTGTGCATCCTTTCTGTTCCCACGCTAAAATGTCATGTTCTGATAAATGTTCTGTTAATTTCAAGGTAAAGATTGATGTTAGAATTTTATAATGGTTGGCAAGCAAGTGATGGGTCTATAATTTTTGGGGGCCGATCTGTCTCCTGTCTTGAATATCATATTATTTTTATTTTATTGGATGTATTTCATACAAAACTCGGTTAAAACCGGAGCTAACATGTTGACGGACTTACGTCAAGTACTTCCATGTGACCTATTACATACATTATTAACTTTTGTCTTAACTCTAACTAAAATAAGTCATTTATAAATTGTAATATTGTTTGTAGATGATGTTTTCTTTCTGCTGTGTACGGTCGTGGCCGATTTTTCGTCGCCATCCTAGCATTTGCTCTTCGGACTATGGGAAACCACGAAAACCTGTCAGGATGGAAGCTGTCTCGAAATCTCGAAGTATCATTCTTAGTTTAGAAATTTTCGAACTATTTTACACGTGTTAGTATTACTGCCTTTTGAGTCTCGATGTATACATTGGGTTGAAGATCTAGTTGTTTAATGCTTTCATGTAGCTCTTCGGTATGATGCCGTTTGGGTGATATAATGAAAAGGGATTGTATTTTCCTTTTTCTGCTTCCACATCTTCTTGATCTCAATTGCAAGTTTTACTATACTTGTCAATTTTTTCTTCCACGTGGTCCCACGTTATGGCACATTGGGGTAGCAACGTCGATAAGGGTAGTTTTTTTGTTTTTTCTTGTCAATTTTTATTAAATCCGGTCTGTTGTGATGTATCGTTTGGTCTGTTATAACTGGCGGTCGTAATATAATTTGTAATCTTTACTATCTAGTCTTTCTCTGGTTTGTATTTGTAGTAAAGGGGTGTGTGTGTCCCAAAGGGTTGTACTTGATTGCTAGTTTTTTGATGAATAATGTTAGCTACTTGGTTATGTCCCGTAGAGGTAATCTGTTTGACATAGTGACTTGCACCCGGATATGATGTGTTCGATTGTTTCACCCTTTGCACTACATTTTTTTACATTGATCGTTTACTGTCGCATCTTGTATTATGTATTTTTTATAATTGTTCGTCGCAATCACTCTGTCTTGAATAGCCATCATAAAACCCTTTCTGTTTTCCAAAAAGTTTCCCCGTTGTTTAACCACCCATTTGATGCTTTAATATCTACGTGACCTTTGTGTAGTTCATCATAATGCTCTTGGTAGGGTCTTTTCTGAGAGACGAACTCTTTTTTTTAAGCGTCAGTTTTTGAGTTTCCCTTGTAGATTGACATTTTCGTTTGCTAGATTGAGTGGAGTTAATGATTTGTCAGCTAGCACCACAGCCCTATGCAGTTGTGGATTGGTTTTCTCTTTGTAAAAAAGTATTTTCTTAAAATGTCTATTTGTTTATAATATAAAATTGTTCAGATCAATTAGGCCCCGTCCTCCTTTTTCTCTTGGAAGTGTCAATCTCTCTATTGCTGATTTAGGATGATGTATTCTGTGTTTTTGGGAAGTGTAGTACGAGTTAATATTTCCAACGCGTGGATGTCTGTCTGCGTCCATTTAATGATTCCGAATGAATATGTCAGTACTGGTAGAGCATATGTATTTATTTCTGTGATCTTGTTTTTACCGTTTAGTTGCGTCTTGAGATAGACTTTAGTCGTTTCTTGTATGTATCTATCAATTTTTGCTTTCATAACTTTATGTTCAATTCTGGCAGCTTGTGAGAATCCTAAATATTTGTATACATCGTTATCGTTATTATTATTATTATTATTATTTTTTATTATTTTTATTATTATTATTATTATTATTATTTTTATTATTATTATTATTATAATTATTATTATTGTATTTTTGTGTTTTGTAATTGATTACCTATGTAAGCACGTATATTCATTTAATAGTTTGAATTTTTTTTTATTTTTATTTCTTGTATTAAGCCTGACGCTACGATTGAGATGTAAAAGCATTAATAATTATGTAACCCACTGATGAGCCATTTGGCTTAGTGGGAGGAAATGTATGTGAATATTGTTCCAATTTAGTTTTTTGCTTCAATAAATTATAAAAAAAAAAAATATATATATTATTATTATTATTATTATTATTATTATTATTATTATTATTATTATTATTATTATTATTATTAAACAAATGTTTTCTATGTTAGCAATTTATAGACCACCTGATAACAATACAAAACTGCATTTCGTTAGGGAAGTAGAGGGATTTATAAGACTAAATGCCAAATGTAATAATTATAGTAGGGGACATGAACTTAGATACACTAAATGACGAGGATGTTAACATAATCACTTGTAAAAATCTAATGGCTGTAAATGGTTTCTTTAATTGCGTGAAAGAAAATACCCGAGAGGAATTTAGAGAGGGTGTACTTTCCCAGTCATGTATCGACCATTTATTCGTAAAATGTGCTAATTCACCCGTTCGCTCTGTAATCTATACTAGGGAAACGCCAAAGGCGTTGTTAGACGAGTGAGTAAGCCACGTGTTGAGTACCCGGTAACATAACTTTTTTCCCCTACCTTCGGCATCCTAGAGTGGCGCATTATGGCCTTACAGTTGACGAGCCCTTACATCAACTAAACTTCAAAACCCTATTATTTATACGAATATAATTATCAAACTTACCTAAATTTGCAAATGTTGCCGGGTACTCAACACATGACTCGCTCACTCGTCTATCAACGACTTTGGCGTTTTCCTAGTCTGGTTGGCCAAGGCGCCCTTATTGAATGAGCGTAGCGAGCGAAGCGAAGATTCCATTTCACTACACTGGAGAAAAAGATCCGGAATGTTTTTCTTTCTTTCTTTCTTTCTTTCTTTCTTTCTTTCTCTGTTTGTATTATTGTGTGTCTGTGAGCACGATTCCGCTAAACCGTACTCCAATTGCGATAAAATTTTAGGGAGGCCTTAAAATCTCTAAACCAAGAGCTGCCACGTTTTTGAGCGCAATCAAAAAATTATTTCTCATGAAAATCGCAATTTTACGATTTTTTTCGATTTAAAAAAAAATTCTTCCACTTATAACACTTACATGCTTTATCCAAATGTAATGATTTTTTCACAGAACCTTTATTTCATAAATTTAAATTTATTCGTGTGAAATTCGAGCGCATAAAAATATTATTTCTTATAAAAATTTGCAATTTACGATTTTTTAATTTTTTTAAACCTTCTTTGACTTTAACACCTACATGCTTTATCCCATTGTAATGATTTTTTTCACAGAACCTTAATTTTATGTTCTTATATATTCGTGTGAAATTTGAGCGCAATCAAATTTTTTTTTTAATGAAATCGAATTTTACTTTTTTTTTATTTTTTTATTTACATTTCTTTGATTATAACCCCTACATGCTTTATCCGATTGTAACATTTTTTTACCAAACCTTATTTTGAAAATTTAATATTTTTAAATTTTTGAGGCAATCAAAAAATTTTTTTAAAAAAGTTAAAATTTTCGTTTTTTTTTGTAAAAAAACAATTACGCTCACCCACAACGCGCCTGAAAAGCTTTTGCAAAAGCCCTAGTACCAAATGTGGGAGACGGGGTTCAATCCAGGGTCGAAAAAAAATTTTAAAATTTCGGGATATTTTTAAAAAAATTTTTAAAACATGTTTTAAAATGCATATAACGCAGTGTACCACTCTGTGAAAAATAGGCTACAGGGAAATCATAGCCAGTACGAAATACGAAAAAATTTTTGCAAGGTTTACTAATCTTCGAGGGGAAATTTTGGGGGGTCCTTTGACGTTCAACATTCGATAGACCTTGCTGGCAGGGCATTTAAAAAAAAGAGGAAAATAAAAACAAAAAAAAAATATTTTTTTTTATTGTCTTTAAAAAAATTCTATCTTGGCAGTCTATTTTTCAGTTTATTATTTCTTGTGGGTTTTTAAATCGAATGGATTGTGCTCATTTTTTTAGCAGTTCTAAGTCACCTGGTCAGGAGTCTGTTTAAAAATTTAGCTCAATCTTTTTTGGCCGTTCGGCCTTTGACCCCGGGACAAACAGACATTTAACATAAGACATGGTCCGGCCAAAGGCCGATCGAGTGCGTGGGAAAAGACTCGTTCGCTGCGCTCACTCGTCTAACCAAAAAAATAACTGACCATTTTTTAAATACAGCTGCAACATGCATTGAGTCTGAAATTAAAAGCGGGTACCAGCGCAAAAACGTGTTTAAATAAACGAGTGCTAAAAAAAAAACTTCAACGTTGTGTTTGGGTTGCTTTATTGAAATCAATGATTGTAATGACCTCAAAGAAGCGTTTCAAAAACTTATAATTTTTCTGTGTGATGCAACAATCGGGGGGCGCGAAAAAAAAAAAAGCGAAAATAAATTTTGGATGACCCCTATCTCCCCTCCTTATGAGCATCAAGAAAAAAATAATCTATTTAAAAAAGGGAAAAATTGTAACACCGCAACAAAATATTTCACGGGATGAATAAAAATCAGCGCGTAATTTAATAAACAAAATATTGGACGGGCAAAAAAAAATTTTTTGAAAAGATCGATAAAAAAAATCGAAAAAAAAATTAAAAGAACGTGGCAACGATTACGAATTAAGGTAAAAAAAAAAAAAAACTGTCTGTAGCGAAGAAATTCACAATCATTTGGGGAAAGCTAACAGAGATAAGGAAATGCGTCTTTTTGGGGAAATCGTTGTAAGAGAGTTAAAAAAAATTCAAGATGATGTACATAAGTTCAAACCGCAAAGATAAAAAAGATGTGACTGCTGAGTCCAATCTTTTTTTTTGCCACCTTAAATCAACCCCAAATCGGTCTATTATACAGAAAATGGATTTAATAAAAAACCGGGGTTTGGGGTGGGGTCGAGTTTTTGACTTAAAAAATGTTTATGTGATATAAGCCCAGTCTTAAAAGGGGATTTTTTTTAACCCCTAAAATCAAAAATATTTTCATTCAAGCTAACTAGTGATGAATTTTTGCAATTAAAAAGGGGAAAATTTTTGGGGGGCCACCATGACCTCCCAAAAAAATTTTCCCCAAAATGACTTTTCGAGCTAGGTCCCCTCGGCAAAAAATTTCCCTAAGAAAAAACATGGGGACGATCTTTTATCCCCGGACCTTGGGAAAATTTTGATCCAAAAAATATTGGCCATTATTGACGTCTCGACAGCCTTTTCTGTAAATTCCTATATTTTTTTTGTAAATTTGGGGAAGAAGTTTGGTAAAAAAACTTTTTACCAAGATGGGTGTGATTTTTTGGGAAAGCATATTTTTGCGTGTTTGAAGGTATATTTGGGCACAGTTTCAAGACACGAGTTTTAAAGGGGCATTTTAATTGGAATATGCTCTAGTATCTATGGGCCCAAAAAAAAAACCAGGGTTTAAAGCCGATTTAGGAAAAATTTTCCCAAAACCAATTTTTTTTCCAATTTCTGGGTAAAAAAAATTACAAAATTCGTGTTAAATCACAGTTACAAGATATAATTTTTTAAACGGTCATTTAAGTGGAGTATTGTGCTATAGATCAGGTGGTAAAAAAAAAAGTTTTTGGGTTTTGAGCCCCTTGAACCAAACTAGTAAATTTATCGATTGAAACAGGAACAGTACCGGCAAACTTAAAGACATCAAATAGTTCGACCAATTTACAAAAAGGGAGATCATTATTTTATCATATTCTAATTACAGGCCAATAGCACTCTTGTCAGTTATAGAGAAAATCCTGGAATGTTCTACTTCTGTGGCCGATAAGTTGTCTGCTTATTTGGAAAAATTTAAAATCATTGATAGACTGCAGTATGGTTTCCAGAAGGGTAAAAGCACTAGTGATTTGCTTATTTAGTTCTCAGATTTTGTTAACACGAAATTAAATGATAACATGCATGTAGTAGCTTTATTTATTGATTTTTCTAAAGCGTTCGATACGTTGAACCACAGGAAGTTATTAAAAATGCTTAAAAATGTTGGTATTAGAGGCCAAATTTTAAAGTGGTTTTCCAGTTTCTTAACAGATAGGAAACTTTTAGTCAAAATAGGGGAGTGTTTCAGTAAAGAAAGAGAGATTGTGACTGGAGTTCCACAAGGCTCCATATTAGGGCCGTTATTATATCTAATTTATGTAAATAATATGACTAAGTGTATGGAAAATTGTACCGTTTTATGTATGCTGATGACACTGTCCTGTTGTTTGCCCACAAGATCTTATCTACTGCGGAATTAAAGCTACAGCAGGATTTCACGCAATTATTAATGTGGACTCACGATAATAATCTAATAATCAATGCGGGCAAAACCAAGATGTTACATATTTGTTCCCCTCTGAACCATAACCGGCAGCAACCTCTTCAAATATTGTTTCACTCTTATGAGTGCCTACATGGTATGTTAGATGGAAATAACTGTTTAAACTGTGATGTATTTATTGAGAGTGTTGATAGTCACGTGTATTTATGTATCACAATTGATAGATTTTTGTCGTGGAGGCCTCACATTGTATCCTTGTGTAAACGCCTAAGATCTTGTGCATTTCAGTTATATAAGTTAAAAATGGTGTTACCTTTCAACTTTTTTGGTCTGTGTACATTGCTATAGTGCGTTTACTTGCGAGTAGAACACATTGTTCTCTTCGAGAGCGGAGTTCTTTTTTATGTCAGCTGATTGAATTCTATACAATTTCAGATACCGAGGAGTAACACGGCCGATGATTGACAAATGATTAGACTAGGATGTCATAAAAATATTCAATTAATAAAGTAATAAATAAGTTTATCCAATACAATCATTTACTCTTGAAATCATTATTAAAATCAAAATCAAAAGCTATTACAAAAATGTATGATTTTTTGTAAGTTTTATCCACTTGGAATTAAAAAAATCGGACATCATTTATGTTTTTTAAGTATGTTATTAACATTATATTGTATAAAGACAAAATACTTAAAAACCATAAATAAAGGCCGATTTTTTCGTTCAAAATGGATAAAACTTACAAAAAATCATACATTTTTGTATAGCATTTTATTTTCATTTTAATAATGATTTCAAGAGTTAATGATTGTTTTGGGATAAACTTATTTATTACTTACGAATTAAATATTTTTATGACATCCTAGTCTAATCTTTATTCTCAATCTTCGGACTTGTTGCTCCTCGGTATCTGAAATTGTATAAAATTAAATTAGCTGACATACAAAAGAACCCCGCTCTCGAAGAGAACAATGTTTTTCAACTCGCGAGTAAACGCACATAGGTGAATCTATTATTTCATATGGGTTTTTTACCATGGGGCTCTGCTTTGCTCTCTCACGTAAATTTTTAAATATCCAACCTTCAAAATGCATGATTAAAACAATTACACCATGCTTTTTACAAAACAATGCGATCTACAATAGTATAGGGCCCTGAAGTTTAACTTTTGTAATGTACTACCTGTATCCCTACCCGTACATTTATAAATTAATTTTAAAATTTTTCTTAATAGAATGTATAATGTTCCGTACGATGGTGGGGAGTCCGAGGTGGAGAACAAGAGGAAAATTACATTTTTACCACAGTTTTTAAAAACAAATATGGAAAAGAACAATTTTATAATTAGCACCTGCAAAATTTTAAAAGCCTTCCCATTTATCTACGAAATTTAGATAAAATATCAGCCATAAAATCAGAAATTAAAGGTCATTATCTTGAAACTATGCGCATAGAAGACGACAGTTTTCTGACCACTACCCCTACCATGTAGTCGTTCCGATAGGTAAAATTATTCGCTCAAACGGGTGGCAAGGTTTTACATATACCCTTCGATTCCCAACACCCACAGCTATCATTTTAAGCTTGCATTAACTCAACATTTCGTTCGCCTTCATAGCGTCGCGACGCTATGACACGACCGACGCTCATTTTTTCGTCCGCACAGTGACAACTTAAATATTAATTTCTTTGTTAGAAAAGCACTTACAGACATGATCTTTTTGTCCATGTTTTCACCATTAATCACCTTTTAATGTAGTGTACTTGTTAACGTCCAATACATAAATACAGTCTGTTTCATGATCAAATAGGGCCTCAAGATGCGTTTTTTTTAAGAATACGCACTGCTTTCGTTTGATGGCAAAGGTAGAGTTTTTTCAAAAATGATTATTCAAATGCTCAATATAATAGTTAATGATGTTGGCAACAAAATGGCTATCTTGAATTTGGCCATAAATATTACAGATACACTGTAAATAATAAAATACCTAAAGCTGCGCGCGGCACTCGAGTCGGGAAAAACGTACTATATCACTGAAAATTTCCTTCTAATTAAAGTTAATTCATTATTTTTCACTCTTGAACGCAAATAAAGCAAATCAGGATTAAGATAAATGTAATTCAAACCAAAAAAGTACAGTCAGTTTCCAAAAATGGGTCCCTGCTATATATTTTTAAGAAAAATGAACGTTTGCAAAGACAATTGTCCAATGGATATGTTTTAGTTGTATATTAGATATAAAATAATCCCTATCTGGATAAAACATAACATGATATACTGTTTTGGCGATTATGGCTATGCAAATAGTTGAATTCCTGAAAAAAATATGTGTCAAAACGGGTGACACTCAATATTTTATTTCACACTTTCCCACTTCAATGCCGAATTACTTACTTTAAGCATTGCGTTTAAGCGTTTAAAATATTATTCTGAGAGTATCTTACACAAGCAAAAGCATTGTTACAGGGAAATAAAAAGAATATGTAGTATAGACTGTTCCAAAAAGTGGGTCCTAAATGTATAATTAGTAAATAAATTAATATTTATATATACCACATTGTATACATTGTACATTTTGTCATTACAACAATTACACCATGTACATGTACATTGTTTAGCTATTAATATGCTATTACATTAAGACACAATATAAAAATACACATATAGGCAATATAACTGTCAAATAAAAAATAGAAACCCTCCAAACAGTAAATGCAGATTGCTGCATGCAGCTTTCAGGTTCGAGTGCATAATGCCAAAAATCATACCGTTATTTATCATTTTTATGAATATTTAGTAATTATTGTTGCTACAAAAGAAATGATGCAAACGTAATTATTTATAAGATTAATAATAAATAAAGAAGTCCAATCTGTTCACAATATGTGTTGTCAGAGAACTCATTTTGTTTCAAACATTGTATATAATGTCTATCTCTAGTCAAAATCCGTGCAGTAGCCTATAGCATAGACATTTGTAAGAAAAGGATAGCATATTTCGATACGTGAAATGTATAATAAAATTTAAAAAAATATATTTTCAATCACGTCTGAGTCGATGTTTTTCTTCGTCCTCATCCTCTTTTGTACTGACATAATTTGTACAAGTCTGTATTTGTGCACATGTCGGTACGACGAAGATAATTACGCAATCAATAACATGACTATGGAAGACATTGGCGTGGCGTGAACAATTGCATCTTAAGAGTTACAGCACATCAGTGGAGCTGGTTCAATGCTCAACCATATCTCAAGAACCGGCGTAGCTTCTGAAATCGTTGATATCTTCCATCCATGCAACTCTGGAGGAGGTATTTTTGAAAAGGATTCCATGGCTCATTTCCTATATCAGACTGAGTTTTGCACGGTTGATGTATATATGAAGTGCGTCCTTACAAGGTGGGAGAAAAGTATGTTCTAAAGTGCCCGTTTTCGTGCAGAACAACGAACAAACTATAGCGCAAATCGTTTTATTTGTTATGCTATCTCCTCCATAAATATTACACACAAACTCTTCTACACCATCCATTGTTTCTATTCTACAATTCTTCGAAAATTGTGGAACTGAATGTTATCGGTACACTAGACTGTATTGATAACGTACCAGATCCTTTATCGTAGCAAGAAGAAGCTTATACTAGAATTATACTTCATGCTAATCACGCGACAGGAGCGGGATATGAAGACTTTGTTACTATTTGTGACGACACGGATGTCGCCATATTGATCCTCTTCCATTTGCCATCAATCAACCAAAAGGTTAACTACACTGATGTTCACTGATGTCCAAGGAGCACTTGTGGCAGAACCTATAACATGTGCCATGTTAGTTTTGTGACATCAGCAAGGCTCTTCGAGGCACGAGATTTCTTCATGGATTTTAAGTGTTTTAGCAAAATGTTTGCTAGTGTCGACGCCGTTTCTTCTTGATGAATGTAATTATGACCACGATAAAAAAATTATTAGTAAATACATAAATAATGTACAAATAAAATAAACATTATTTGTTAATTTGTCTGCAATTAAAAACTAACCTTGTAGCCTATTTTTGTTCAAGAAATCTCTTATCTTACAAACGGGCACTCTTCAAAGGCGAAAATTTGGAAGACATGAAAATCTTACATAGTACGCTATGGGGCAGAAACATGCAACACACTTCTCGGGATGCACGCATTATCTTGATGTTATACATGTTAGCGCTTTTGAAGGAAAATGAAAGATAGCTGCAGCAAAAAATAATTGTTTTAAAGTCCACTCTGTGCAATTCTACGAGCATCGAGTCAGTTGCTCTACTCGGACAAACTTTTGATGTGAATCCCGAAACAATGGATGGTGAAGAAGAGTTTGTGTATAAACTTTATGAAGGTGAAAGCATACCAAAAGTAAACGATTAGCGCTATTCGTTGTTCTGCACGAAAAGGGGAACCATAGAATCTACCTTTGTCCCTCCTTGTAAAGACGCACTTCATAAACACATCAAACGTGCAAACTATCAGTCAGATATATGGAAAAGAGCCTTGGAATCCTTTCCAGGAATAAATCCTCCAGAGTTACATGATGGAAGATATCAACCATTTCTGAAGCCGCGCCGGTTCATTTTTGACTAGAGATAGCCATATATAAAACAATGTTTGAAGCAAAATGAGTTCTCTGCAAACGAATACTGTGAACAATCTGTACTTCTTTATTTATTAATTATCTTAAAAATTACGTTTTGCGTAATTTCTTATTGTGGGAACAATAATTACTCAATTAATTAATAATTAATATCGAGTCCTATTTCCAACTAAGTCGGGTAGGGGATGGGAGGTTCCCACACATTCTTGGCTCCCCGGGCTTATCCATGGGCTAGCCATGCCTGACGCTTCTTCCACATAATCTATTCTTCCTCTGCATCATCTTCCTTCCTCGTCACTGTCTTTTTCCTCAGGGACCTCCACCAGTTTTTGCCATATTTTTTCGTTCTTCCCGTTCATTTTCCTGGTTAATCTTTTCCCAAGCTGCATTTCTCCTTTGAAAATCCATTGCTATAATGTCTTCCCATCTCAGTCTGGGCCTCCTTATTTTTTCTCTGTTAGTTTCCTGCGTCTTGTTCATATTGCATCTTCGGAATCCTGTTCTTTTGCATCCTCTTCATGTGTCCAAACCACCTCAGCCTTTCTTTCCCTAGCTTAAAGTTTAAACTCTCTACTCTTAGTTCTTTCCTAATCTTCGTGCTCCTCATCTTATCAATCTTCGTAACTCCCGTTACACTCCTTAAAAATTGCAATTCCGCAGCTTCAATTTGTCTTCTTCTTTACCCCCAACTGGCCATGTCGCTGCACCATATGTGAGTACCGGTACAAAATATGCTTTGTATATTAAAAGTTTTAAAAAATATTTTAATAAACGGTAAGTAAACGGTACGATTTATCATTATGCACTCGAGCCTTGAAGCTGCATGCAGCAATCTGCATTTACTGTTTGGAGGATTTCTAATTTTCATTTGACAGTTATATTGCCTTTATGTCTACTATTGATGTAATGACATTATAGCTAAACAATGTACATGTACATGGTGTAATTGTCGTAATGACAAATGTACAATGAATACAATACATATATAAATATTTATTTACTAGTTATACATTTAGGGACCCACTTTTTGGAACAGTCTATAACTACATATTCTTTATATTTCCCTGTAACAATGCTTTTGCTTATGTAAGATACCTCAAAATAAATGTTTTAAACGCTTAAAAACGCTATGCTTAAAGTAAGTAATTTGACATTGAAGTGGGGAAGTGTGAAAGAAAATATTGAGTGTCACACGCTGTGACATATATTTTTTCAGGAATTCAACTATTTGTACAGCCATAATCGCAAAGAATGGGAATCAGGTTATGTTTTATCCCAGCTAGGTATAATTATATCTAACATACAAACTATAAACATGTCCACTGGACAATTGTCTTGGAAACCGTCAATTTCTTAAAAATATGTAATGGGGACCCACTTTTGGAAACTGACTGTACTTTTTTGTTTGAATTACATTTATTCTAATCAGGATTTGCTTTAATTACGTTAAAGAGTGAAAAATATGAATTAACTTTAATTAGAAGGAAATTTTCAGTGATATAGTACGTTTTTTCCCGACTCGAGTGCCGCGCGCAGCTTTAGGTATTTTATTATTTACAGTGTATCTGTAATATTTATGGCCAAATTCAAGATAGCCATTTTGTTGCCAACATCATTAACTATTATATTGAGCATTTGAATAATCATTTTTAAAAAAACTCTGCCTTTGCCATCAAACGAAAGCAGTGCGTATTCTTAAAAAACGCATCTTGAGGTCTATTTGATCATGAAACAGACTATATTTATGTATTTGGACGTATAACAAGTAAACTTTATTAAAATGTGATTAATGGTAAAAAACATGGACATAAAGATCATGTCTGTAAGTGCATTTATAACAAAGAAATTTAATATTTAAGTTGTCACTGTGCGGACGAAAAAATTGAGCGTCGGTCGTGTTCATAGCGTCGCGACGCTATGAAGGCGAACGAAATGTTGAGTTAATCAAGCTCTAAATGATAGCTGTGGGTGTTGGGAATCGAATGGTATATGTGAACCTTTGCCACTCCGATTGAGACAATTCTCGTGAATTTGGGGGTCTATCGGAACGACTAATGGCGCAACATTTTATATAAGTTCAGTTAAATTGAGTATTATTGTATTGTTCATTTTTTACGTTTGTTATTTTCTTGTTCCTTATTATTTAATTTAATCATTTATGGAGTTCCTAGTAAGTTTTTATGTATTGTTATTGTAATAACTCACACTTATCGCAGATATTTCATGTATATTTTTGTATTTATTTAAACCGCCTTTTCATAAGACTTTGTGGAAAGAAGCTTATTTCATTTTGTACATGATGTTATAAATAAATTGAAAAAAATATATATATATATTATTATTAGGCCTATACCATGTGTATTTGGGAGTTTTCATTGATCGTGAGTTTTCGTGGAAGCCACAAGAGGATTACATTTGTTCCAAACTCCGTTCATGTGCATATCAATTGAAAAAACCAAAACCAATCTTGTCTGATGATATGCTATAAGATTAGTTTATATTGCATTAGCTGAATCTATTATGTCGTACGCGTTGCTCTCAAGGGGTAGCGCATCTTTGCATATAACAAACATGATGGTTCAAATTCAAAATACATTATTAAAAATAGTTTGCCATAAAAGTATTATCAATAGCATTAAAGGAAAAGATGACGTTTATGTTAATTGCTAAATAATGCCGACAAAAGCCATGTTTAAAAAATACCATATTTACATAATAAGGGAACGAGACTGGTAAGTAAAGGAAAATTCTTCGTTCCAAGGCCCGAAAACAAACATGGTGAGCGTTGTTTAAACTAGGAAAACGCTTAAGTCCCGCCGCGTTGATGGATGAGCGTAATGTTTTTAAAACGAAAAAAGCGTAAAATGGCGATTTTTTAACAACTAATTTTTCGATTACGTTCAAATTTCACACGAAGATATTAATTCATAAAATTAAAGTCTGTGAAAAATCATTACAATCAGATAAAGCATGCAGGTGTTATAAGTTGAAGAAATTTTTTAAAAATCGAAAAAAATCGTAAAATTGCGATTTTTACAAGAAATTATTTTTCAATTGCGCTAAAAAACGTGGCAGTTCTAAGTTCAAAGATTTCGAAGGCCTCCATAAAATCTCATCGCAATTGGATTATTGGCTTAGCCGGAATCGTGTTAACAGACACACAAAAATACAAAAAAAAGAAAAAAAAAGAAAAAAAACATTCCGGATTTTTTTTTCAGTGTAGTAGAATGGAATCTTTGCTTCGCTCGCGACGCTCATCCAATTATCTTATACCTTAAGTTTTTAATTCATTGCCTGCTGAAATTTCTCTTTTTTTTAAAATCGCTTTCTATAGAGAACGATAGCTTTCAAATATAAATGTAGTTACGTGGCCGCAAAAGTTATCTATTGTAGCTAAAGATAATGATAGAAATCGATTTCTACCGTTATCTCTGGAGTTTTACATGATCGCACTGCTGGACTATAGAGAGAAGGAATTACTGTTTAGTAAAAAGTAGGCTTACAGTTTTAGCATGTTGTAGACAACTCAACTCAACTGAACTCATCATTTCCGTTTAAGTTTGAATGGTTACTAAAACCTCTAATCATCATATTTTGAATAAAAATAATTCTGAAACATTGAACTAACTATCCACACCTTCTTTTTGCAGATACTTTATGTACGTCGATGAAAAACTTTAATTGTTCTAACTAGCATTGTTTCGTGATGTGTTCTAATTAGCTTTTGTCCCAACAGGATGCTAGAACATGGCTTCAAGCCCCACATTGAGGTTATAATAAATCTGGTTCGTCCAGATCGTCAAGTGGTCGTGTCTTCTTCGGAATGGTCTCAAGAGTTGAGAGCGCTCGTTGCAGATGTTACTCCAAACGTAATCTTGGTGAAGATTGCAGAAATAGTGTAAGTGGAGGGGGGGGGGGAAATTAAGTGGTGGGGTTAATTGGGCTTTGCTCTGCCACTTTCTCACACTCCTAGCGCCACCATCATAGTACCAGCCCTAGCGTAAGGCGCCTATAGTGCATTCCACAGCGAGCTGAGAGTGCCTCAGGCTACGAAAACCGGTTCCTTTCCCCAGCCGATGTTGGACATCCCCTAAAGTAGCTCGTAAATGTTGAATGGGGAGTGGTAAGGTTCTGAGATGTGGTGTTCAGTGGAAGGGGGGGGGGGGGGGGGGGGAGGCAATAAAATATTTTATTCAAAATGTGGTGTGTTCTTGACCTGCATTAATGGAATTCCTAAATTACCATATCATTTCGTAAAACTATGGTTTAATAATATATTTCTGAAAATCCTTGTTGTAGCAGTCCGTGTATAACTTTTATAGTTGTTTTATAGTGGCATGTACGCTTTAGCGTAAGTGTTGCAAGTAGTGGCAAATTACCTATCGATATCGAATATTATTACAATTAGGAAAAGGCCAATCGACTAGTTTAGTATGATTGGAGAAGGGTTGACAGGTTGAGAAAGCATAGAAAACATAAAGGACATAAAACCCAGCCTGAAGGACTGGGGGCGACAAAACTTTTCACCTGCTGATGACAACTGCAGCTAATTTAAAGTTGTTTGTTACCTTCATCCACGACGCGTTTCGTCCTTCTGGGACTCATCAGGCGGATGGTGGCCACTAAAAATCAGCTAACTACATGCAAACAAAACTCACAACACATAACCAAACCTGTGGTAGGGCCACGCAAGAAGTAAATTCTGCATGCATGTTGTCATCATCAGCAAGGTTACTTCACACACCATTCATACTGTGGCACACTCACTGGTTGTGCTGTGTTGTGACTTTCCACCCTTCCTATCTCTAACCTTTTTTCTTAGAATGAATGAAGAAGCGCCCTTGCACAGCAACAGCAGGAGGGGCAGCTTTTCTCTTGTTGCCAAGGTCCTGGTTCGAATCCAGGGTAAGTCATGGATTTCTTGTCTCCCGAGCACCAGAGTTGGGAAGGAAGCCCCCTTACTGTCTGTGCTGACTGTGTGCCCCAGTATGAATGGTGTGTGAAGTAACCTTGCTGATGATGACAACATGCATACAGAATTTACTTCTTGCGTGGCTCTACCACAGGTTTGGTTATGTGTTGTGAGTTTTGTTTGCATGTAGTTAGCTGATTTTTAGTGGACACCATCCGCTTGATTAGTCCCAGAAGGACGAAACGCGTCGTGGATTAAGGTAACAAACAACTTTAAATTAGCTGCAGTTGTCATCAGCAGGTGAAAAGTTTTGTCGCCCCCAGCCACTCAGGCTGGGTTTTATGTTCTTTATGTTCTCTATGCTTTCTCAACCTGTCAACCCTTCTTCAATCATGATATCAAATATTAAATTAACTTAAATAAATAAATGCAACTGATTTTTAGTGGGGTCAGGTCTTTTAATTTAGAGAGGAACGAATGAATTTTAATTTATTTCAGGACAGTCACTGTTGTTAAAACATAAGTAATACAAAATTCAAATTATTGTAGATTGTGTCGTCTAACAAAAATTTAAAAAATAAAGCATACAGTAACAACACAACATGTACTTATAAAACACAGCTACAGATATACAGATCCTGTATACACATTGATACATAAATATGTACATAACAAAGCGTTTTTAATGTTAATCCCTGTTGGCACCACCGACACCAACCCACGATATTTTGCATTGGAAGCAGAGAAAATTAAACATTAATTCATATGAAAGCAAGTCACTGCAGGGTGGTCATAATGTTCACAACTTTCGGTTGTATAATATGCTTTTTAGCTCCGTGAATTAAATAAAGAACTTTTATTGTCTATGCTTCCAGTTTATTGTAACTTGCCTGTTAATGGAAATAGCATGCACAAGAGGAAAACAATAACGAAGCAAACAAAGGCGCATCGGCGGATAAAGGACGGTCATGAATACGGGTCTATCTCAGTATTGTGACGAGTTTGTTAAGTTGGTCTATTCATGTTTCCTATGCCGATGGTTCCGGGTTTAAATCTCGGTACAGGCTGTGTTTACTTGTTACTTCATTCGATTTGGTATAAGAACAATAATATGTTGCTGCTTACTATTTTCCACAATAAGGAAGGAACCTTCCAAATTATGATAAGATGGTAACAAAAACATTTATTCGCAATCGACCACGTTTTGACCACGTTTCTCCCAAGATACCCCCCCCTCACCACACACACACACACACACACACACACACACACACACACACACACACACACACACACACACACACACACACACACACATATTCAATGCAAATTATAACCAATGTTACCGTGGCAAAAGGTTTTTGATAATATAACCCACACATAACAAAAACTTGTAAAAATACAGCCAAACCTTGCACACTCAAAAGAAATGAGATCTAAAAAAAGGGCCAAGCTCATCTACCCTTCCACATTTATTCATTCTTAATTCATGAACGTTCAGTGCCCCGTAACAACATCCTAGAAAAGCTGGCAAAATAGAATTGCAACTTCTGTTAATTTAAACAGAATAGTTATCCAAGGTCTTTTTTTCTAATAATTTAAACGTAATGGTCATGCAAATTCTATTTTCCCAAAGCTTTTTAGGATGTTGTTACGGGATACTGTACGTTTATGAATTGAGAATGCGCAAATGTGGAAGGGTAGATTAGCTTGGCCCTTTTTTTAGATCTCATTTCTTTGAGTTGTGTAGGCCTAAGGTTTGGCTGTACTTTTACAAGTTTTTGTTATTGTGTGGGATCTCATTACTTTTTCAAGTTCCATTGCAAAATTATTTGTTAAAATATAATAATTTTATCAAAGTTGATTTAATTTCAATGGAATTACCAATTAACAATCAAACATCCATTCAGATGTATATTGCAACTACAATTCAGAGTTTAAAATGTACCCGTCCTGATGGTCTTGTGGTTAAGACGCCTGTCTGGAATGCGGGAGATCCGTGGTTCGATTCCCTGTCGGGGCGGACTTTTTTTAATTTCTGAATTGAAGTAAATAATAATGTAAAATATCTTGTGGCCCAAAGACTTGCTTTTTGTAAACAATGTAGGCGATCATTGTCAAGTAATTTTACTTGTTGATTATATTCTTGTATAAGGCTTATATTGAAACCTTTATTTGGAAGCCTTCCAGCAAACTGTTTAACTTTTTTTCCAAAAGGAACTTCATCACTATTACCTTAATGTCAATGTAAAATATAAACGTTGTAGCCCCACCCTTTTGGTCAGAATCGCTGGGCAATTGAAACTGACGTATTAGATAGTAGTAACTAACATCCTTAAAGTGATTTTAAGCATGTTTCAAGTCATATTTTCACCAAGAAGGAATGCTCGTACCCCAATCAAGTTTGGCATGTGTTGTCGGGTACCTAAATCCCCTCGATTTTGATGTATAGAGACCATTTTTTTTCGTGTACTTAACACCCCAATAGTCAGTTTTAGGCCGGGAGCCTATTCGACTCTCAATCCATTTACCTATGGCGGCCATCTTTAAAGATGGAACAGTGATATTTTGTAATAAAATTGCCTTAAAATGTGTAAAACTTGCAATTTTCGGCCTCGAAACCCACGAAATAATAACTTTACTGTCATATTTGACTTCCCAATGGTCGATTTAATGGTAAAAAGTGGTGCCACATGCAAAACTTCTGTCAAAATGTGGAAGTCTTATTACACTTTAGACGCCATCTTTAAAGATGGACGCCATAAGTAAATGGATTAAGAGTCGAATGGGGTCCCAGTCTAAAACTGACTATTGGGGTGTCTAGTACACGCGTAAAAAAAATTTGGTCTCTATGCATGTTCTTTCAGTCAACTCGGCTGTCATAGAAACCAGTGAATTTTCGTAACAAAATTGGCTTAAAATTTGTAAAATTTGCAATTTACTGCCTCGAAATTCACAAAATTCTAATTTTGATGCCACATTTGAGTTCCCCATGGTCGATTTAATGGAAAAAGTGGTTCCACATGCCAAGATTCCTTCGAAATGTGAAAGTCATATTACACTTTGGCGCCATCTTTAAAGATGGCCGCCATAGCTTAATTAATGGCGAGACGAATAATGTCCTGGTCTAAAACTGACTATTGGGGTGTCTAGTACACGCATAAATTTTTTTTGATCTCTATGCATGCTAGTACAGTCAATTTGGCTGTCGTAGAAACCAGTGAAATTTAGTATCAAAATTGGCTTAAAATTTGTGAAATTTGCAATTTACTGCCTCGAAATTCACAAAATTCTAATTCTGATGCCATATTTGAGTTCTCCATGTTCAATTTAATGGAAAAAGTGGTTCCACAAGCCAAGATTCCTTCGGAATAAGTTAGTCTTATTTCACTCTGGCGCCATCTTTAAAGATGGCCGCCATAGCTAAATTAGTGGCGAGACGAATGGGGTCCCGGTCTAAAAATGACTTTTTGGGGTTTAAGTACACGCTTAAAAAAATTTGGAGCTCTATATAAAAGTGCACAATTGATTCACACCCACGCCAGACTAAAACGGTCCTTTCTTGTACTTTCAGTCAGCCCAACGTGCCACTGCCTACTATTCGAGAGCTTGTGGCTGAAGCAGCCGAGAAACGCCGTATGGAGCTGCTCGTCAAGGTAAAAAATGAACTTCAGTCAAAGGTTGGGCATTTGCAGGAAGAGCATACTACTAACGCTTGGTAGAACAAATTCAACTTCCAGACTCAGTTAATTTATTGAGCGAGCGTAGCGAGCGTCTCCACTTGACTCTTATGGATCGAATGTCTGTCTGATTTTTTTTCTGTTACTGCTTCGATACAGGTCGCACCGTTTCTCTGATCGACCTGAAATTTTTTACACATGTACATACCACTTAGGCGGATTGCTGTATAGTTTTTGAACAAAATCCGATCGTTGGTTATAAAAAATAAAAAAATTAAAAAATAAATAAAAAATAAAAATGTTTGGATCGTTATGAAATTTTGCAGGGTCAATAAGTACAACATTCGCTCCTATTTTCCAAATCTTCAGCTAAATAGGTCAAGACCTTAAAGACTTATTGGGAATCATAATTCGAAAAATGATGTTAAAAAATGAAGGAGGCAGTGAAGATACAAAGATACACTTTAGAAGGCATGACGTGAATTAGTACAATGCAAAGATGTTGGAATAGTATATAGTGTACAATGTCAATATCCAGTTAGGCCTACACTGTGTGGTGGGCGTTATGGGAATGTCGTACTCGAAGCAGACACATAGATGACTATTGCTGGATAATTTTTAGATAATTCTACATATTTAGTCTGATGAATGAGATTGAAATATTACGAAACGGTTTAAAAATGCATTTCGGGGTCTATTTATGTGTAAAACAGACTATATAAAAATAAAATTGTTGGTCTTTGCCTTATATTACGATTATGGATATTAAAAAGTAGTGTTAAAAACAAGGTATGTGCAGTTTTGTCCAGACGATCAGCTTTAAGCTATTCCTTAATGATGTTACAAAACTCCCATTTTTTTTGAAAAGTTACCCGTTTGCAATTTTTAGAACTCTTTTTCCGCTAAAGTGATCTCGGGTAATTTGACACAGTAGTTTAATCAGGGTGTTGAGAACACTTTGTTACATTTTCAGCTTGTATAAGGTTTGTGCACCTAAAAGTGAAATTTTAATATTTTTTGCACCTCTAAAGTTGGTTTGAAGGCCATGCCGACTGACTAGGTTTCCATCTCTGGAAAATTTTGCAATAATCGTTCACAAATTAAGAATCGCGTTGATAACCAGGCAATGATCTTCATTCTTCATTACACGGACACCAAAGATTAGTTTACCAATTACACTGAACAGGCAGTGCTTGTCTTACTTGTCGTACGAGTCCTAGGCCTAGCGCAGAATGCAGAGGAAAGCACGCTTCGCATGTGAGAAAATCTCTCGCTACTAACGCCCGCCCTGTAGCTCTCGACGCAAGAAAAGCCTAGGAAAGAAAGAAGATAAACCCAGGAATAACAATTGTGATTACGAATTTCAAGAATCGGTTGAAACATGATCACATCGCAAATTCTTCTTCCACTTAGTTCCACACCGACCATCTTTGTTCCACACATACTAGCCGGTTAGCAGCTGTGAGTTGGTTGGATAGTACGCGCACCTATAAAAATAGTTAGGTTAAGTATAGTTAAGTAGCATGCGCGAACTATACGTGCTCGCTTATCAACGCGTCCAACTGAGCGTTTCCAAGTAAGCGAGCACGTACCATAGTTAGACCCACATTTTTTTAAATCTAAAATTTGCGATGTTCGCTGTCTACGGGACCATGTTTTCAATATTATTTATTATTGCCAAGGTATTTGGGTAAACCCGTGGGTAAACCTTTACTTTGTGGATAAAATCCACTGCCATCTAGAGGACCTTGACATCATTTTCTTGGGAAAACTATTTTAACTCTTTGGTAAAAAATGATACACTGCTTCCTCGATAGTATTTTGATTACTTCTAGGTGGCAGTGCATAGTGGCCAAAAACACCCTTTTTTATATTTGATTCATTCAAAAAATGCATATAATATCATTTTTATTTGTTACCAAAATTTTTGTGTTTAATGCATTGTTGTTGTAATGCTACTATTTCAAATATTTACAAAAATGTAGTTTATTGTTGTTTCTGCATCTGTGTAATTAGATTTATTTAGTTGTCCTCCTTTGTAAATCAGTTTTTATAACTGAATAGGATAGACGTTAAATAAATAAATAATAAATAAATAAATAAATATATAAACCTCGTGCGTCTTTTCGTTGCTATGGTAACGTTACGTTTGTTAAAATGTAATTTCCATCTACATGTAATTTCCATCTAAACCACTTATCCCTCCGTCTGGGCCCGGGGTAGAATTGGCCCAGAGCATGGCTCTGCTAATCGTAAAAGGCGATTCAAGAGAAAAAGTCCACCTCGCAAACATCAGCTTGTAGGAAGGGTATTATTTAACTTCCCCAAAACAAGAGGCGAGCTCTGGCAATCGTCTTCGGGGACTTTGCCCCCTTCCCTTGACGACCCCTTGACGACGATGACGACAATGACACCACGAACGATGACAAAGACAATGACGACCGCGACGTGGAAACCTCCTTTCCTCCCCTTTCCCGTGGCTGGTTCTGACCAGCATGGGCCCCTCCTCCCCCCCTAGGTTAGAGTGGTGCAATATGACCTAACGGTTGACGCGTCCTTCATCCAAATAAACCAAAAAATACACCACTTATCGGATCAAAATAAAATGAACATATTCGTGACCGTACGGACATTCTAAACGATTTGACCATCTCAGATTTTGTAGCTGTTAAGTTTGAAAAAAAAACTTTCGATTGACTTTAAAGGAACTTTGTAACTTTTTGAACGATTTTGTCACAAAACTAATGGCATTCAATCCAGATCGAAACTTGCAGATGGTCCAAATTTCAACTTGATCCGACCCCCCGTTCGAACGTTATGGCGAAACATACAAAAAAAGAACATTGAAAATTTTTCCGGCAGAGTCAAATGGAAACGCTCACTTCAATCGCTTAACTAAATATAGTTAAGTTCTAACCATCAAAGTCATACTTATTTTTTTCTTGCCACACAGACTAATGAACAGAACTGCAAGGAGGTGCCTGCTGGACAATTAGTTGCACTTCGGAAACACTTTTACGTAGCACATGCTGACGTTCTCGCCAGGTGAGTTCCGAGTTAACACTACTGTATAAATTAGGGATGTCAACGATAATCGTAAATATATCGATACTATCGCGTTGTAGGTTGCTGTATCGCGATAATCGTATGCTATTAATTTGGGTTGCCATTTGATAATCAATGTATCGATCAATACCCTCCTGCTAGCCCTTCCAAAGTTTTGTAATTAACCGCTCGCTCTGCAGAACCTTATTGGATGAGCGTAGCGAGCAAAGCGAAAACTTTAATTTAACTGACCCCTCAAAAAATTTAGCTCCAATGTTTTTTTTTTTGTTTTCTTTTTTTGTTTGTTTGTTTGTTTGTTTTTCTGTCTGTTTGTTCGCACGATTCCGGGCAAACGGCATATGCGATCTTGATGAAATTTTGAGGGGACCTTCGAAATCTCTGAACTTAGACGTGCCACGTTTTTGGGTACAATCGAAGAAATATTTCTCATGAATATCGTACTTTTACGATTTTTTTTTCGATTTAAGGTGCGATATTTTCGTGACATTTTCCCCGATTCTGACCAAACTGGTGGGACTAGAACGTTCATATTTCACATGGACATTAAGGTTATGGTGATATAGTACCTTTTGAAAGAAAAAGTTGAAAAGTTAGCCGGAATCCATAGAAATAAAGGTTTTAAAATGAGTTTTTTGAGGTTTATAATAACAATTAACAAGTTACAGTAGAAACTTGACAACATTCACCTACAATGCATTCACAAAGCACTTGCAAAAGAAAAGTGGTTCCACGCAAACTAAAAACTTACAAAAACGCTCATCCATCAACGCGGCGGGACTTTAGCGTTTTCCTATTAAAATATTTCAAGTCAAGACATTAGGCCTAATCTTTTTATTCCGTGAAAAATTCGTCCACGTTGAGATCTACGACACGCGTAAGCAGGGGTCGAAATTAACGCTCGCCCGCTCGCCCGAGGCTAGTGAAACTTTGGTCGGGCTAGTAAAAATCTCATATCACTAGCCCGACAGGCGAGTACTTCTTCCATAGTTCCCAATTGAAGCTCAAAAAATCTTATTATTTTGCACCGATATCCTAACTAGTTCCCAGTAGTTTTGTGCTATCTAGTAGTATTGAGTATACAACATCGATGCTAGTAGGGAAAATAATTTTTAACACCGGTATGTAAACAAAATAAAAATCTCTTAATTTATTTAATTTATTTATTAATTTATTAACTTATTATAGATTTTAATTAATTTAGTCCCGCCGCGTTGATGGATGAGCTTTTTTTAAGTTTTTAGTTTGGGTGGGATATCTTGTCAATTTGTTATTATTTACCGTAAAAAACTTATATGAATTGCTATATTTCTATGGATTCTGGCTAACTTTTTCAACTTTTTCTTTTATAAGGTACTTCATCACCATAACCTTAATGTCCATGTATAAAATGAACGTTGTAGCCCCACCAGTTTGGTCTGAATTGGCCCAAATGGCACGAAAATATCGCACAAAAAATCGAAAAAAATCGTAAAAGTACGATATTCATGAGAAATATTTCTTCGATCGTACCCAAAAACGTAGCAAGTCTCAGAGATTTCTAAGGTCCCCTCCAATTTTTATAAAGATCGGATATGCCGTTTTCCCGGTAGAGAGCGAACAAACAGACAAAAAAACAAACATAAAAACCAAAAAAAAAACCAAAAAAACAAAAACACCCAAGCTAAATTTTTTGGGGGTCAGTGAACTTGAAGTCTTCGCTTTTCTCATGCAATTAATATTTTGGTGACAATTGGTTTCCGGTAACTCTCGAGATCCATACACCTATACGTGATATCCGGCGAGTATTGTGATTTAAGAGGAGTCGCTGAAACTGGCGAGGAGACGAGTTTAGACGCTCAGATTTCTGTTTTTTTTTCTTTCGGTTAAACGGTTTATAAAACCGTTATCAAATTTCAAACTAACGTTAATAAAGAATAAACGATATCCAGTACGCGTATTCCTAAATTAATTAATTGATAATGAATTAAAAATAAGTGAAATCACCGTAATTTACTTCATTTGGGTAAACTTCGGGAATTTATCCCAAGTTTACAGATTTATTTACGCAAATTAGCATACTGGATATCAACGTCTACATCAATGTGAACGCGCAGGTTAATTTGATTTTATCATAAGATAATCGGTTTGGCCAGAATTGAAATCCATGATTTGAATTACCCATTTTTTCATGTTTTGGACTTATGTCTCGCGATGGATCATTAAGACTTATTTATTATTTTTACAATTAATTGAAAGATATTACCAACTGTTCAGCTGAAATAATCAATCCCTGAGTGCGCGCATTTGAGTTGTGCCAAAAATTCATCACATATAATCGTTTTATATCAATATCGCCTATTTAATTGCTGGTTAGTAAATATGCTCTCGGGCTAGATGACTAGGTTGCCATTAGCCCGAAGGGCTAGTGTACAAATATTGTAATGTGATGGTAATTAAGTTTTTATTAGAATTTACATCCATCCATCCATCCATCCATCCATCCATCCATCCATCCATCCATCCATCCATCCATCCATCCATCCATCCCCATCCATCCATCCATCCATCCATCCATCCATCCATCCATCCATCCATCCATCCATCCATCCATCCATCCATCCATCCATCCATCCATCCATCCATCCATCCATCCATCCATCCATCCACAAACATCAGGTGGGTGAAGAAATACCAAACAGAGGCCTGAGCAACAACAGAGTGCCAGAGCTCAAGGTTCAGGAAGAAAAAGAAAAAGAAGAAGGAACTGAGAAACAAGAGGGGACTAGAAATGAATGTGTGACTCCCAAAGAAAGCAGTAAACCTACAAATATTGGACTATACAAACCTACCAAAGCTATATTGATAGGTGATTTATGGGGAAAAACTGCAGTTAAATTCTGAAAACAAAACGGGTATAGAGCTAGGGCATACCCAGGTATTAAAATAAAAGAGCTACAACGGAAAATCGAGGAATACGGACAAGAAGAAGCGACAATCGTTTCCATACAAGTCGGAAATGCAGAAAGAGTTGGGCCTGGAAACTAAGAAGATCTGATGGGACAAGTGCGGGAATTATTGACAACAACAAAACAGAAGTAAAAGGGGGCACTCATAACCATGAGTGGCCTGACCACATGGACAGGAGTAAAATATTTGTGAAGAAGAAAATATAATGTTCTTAAACAATGTCATGTCAAACTTGGAGGGAATAAGTGAAAACTGGAAAAGAGAAGCACAAATGGGGGCACAAACAAGGATGTACATAGCCAACTTAATGGCAAGAAAGGGACAAGACCACCAAGAAGACATACAAAAACCAAGTCACAACACACAAAAATACAAATGAAACAATACAAAACACAACAAACAAAAAAATGAGGAATCAAGGGGGGAAAAAGTAAAAAAAAAAAATGAGATGAGATGAGATGATTTTGAACATGTTTCAAGTCATTTTTTCACCAAGTTGGAATGCTCGTACCCCAACCAAATTTGGCATGTGTTGTCGGGTACCTAAATCGCCTCGATTTTGATAGTTTTCAAGTTCACATCACGTTTCATGACGGCTGGGTGACACCTCGAAATCACCCCAACTCTGCTTGCTGTATAAGGTGCCAGAGTGTGTAGCTCATCACGGCTTGGCTGCGGCGCCCGAACGGGCACCTAGATATAATTTAGATAAATTCAATGAGAATCCCCACTAACTCCGACTCGTTTGTTTAGTGCAATTATTTACCAGAAACGAGTAACGAATCCATATGATGTTGTCTACAGTTCTGCGTCTTCGGCCTGAAAATAGTTATATTTTGTAAGATTTCACCACATGGGTAGGCCTACAGTTCAAAGACTAAGGTGTAGGTACTTGATGCTAACTTCACTTAGCATATCCAATAACCCAAAATATATAAATTCCCTGCAAAACAGCTAAAAATACAAAATCTGGTAAATGCATGTTTTCCCGGCATATATATGAGAATTAAGGATCCCCTGGGGGACCTCTAAACTTACTCCAAGTGGTCTATAATTTTATAAGTGCAAATAAAAAGTCTAAAGGAAACTTTTTTTTTTGGGGGGGGGGGGGGGGGAGACTTACTATTTGTATTTATTTTTTGTGGCATTTTGGGACACCCTACCGCACGGCCGCAACCCTATTTTGATCACAAGGCTTAAGGCTATTCGACCGCGTTTTCCTTTTTTCCAAAATATGCTTCCAAGTCAAAATATAGTGAATGCCTTTGAAACCTGGCTATTTTAGAAAATCAAAACTATTTTTTCTATTTTTTTCTAATCCGGTACACGGCCAATATCGCCACCTCAAAATAATTTCAAACTTCAATTCGCCAGGGCACACCATTCGAAGGGTGTTGTGCTTTTGTGACATTCATTTTTAACTGGTTTTCTATTGGCTGACTGAGAGAAAAAAGAAGTTTTTTTAGCAATTGTCTTTCCTGCGAATTTTTTCGTATGGCGATATTTTGTACCGATTTCCCGCCAAACAAAAAAATTCGCAGGAACGGCAATTGTTTAAGAAAATCTTTTTTCTCTCAGTCAGCCTATAGAAAACTAGTTGAAAATTAATGTCACATAAGCACAACACCCTACGTTTAATAGTGTGCCCTGGCGAATTGAAGTTTGAAATTATTATTATTATGGATAAGAAAAATTTGAAAAAAAAATGTTTTGATTTTCTAAAATAGCCAGGTGTCAAAGCCATTCATTATATTTTGACTTGGTTGCATATTTTGGAAATAGAAAAACGCAGTCGAATAGCCTTAAGAAAATTCTAAAACCATCCCACTTATCACGTAAGTATGTAATTAAAACTAAGGCGTTTATTTTTAACCAACCTTTGTAGGCCTAGGCCTATTTCACTTACATTAATTTTGTAAGGATGAGCTCGTTTAATTGAAATTGTCTTATCTGTTGCAGGCCAATCGAGATCGTGAGACTTTTTCGCGACAACAATGGAATGACTGTGGAAGGGGAAAACATTCCATCCCCTATACTTCACACACAAGAAGTTAACTTCCCACCAAATGTACTTAACGAGCTTCTACACCGGGCGATTGTCCAACCGACAGCGATCCAAGCGCAAGGCTGGCCAATTGTTCTCAGTGGGCAAGACGTGGTTGTGGTGGCCCAGACCGGCTCAGACCATCTTATGGTGAGTTCACTTAAAGGGATCGTTCACCTCTTATGTAAAGGTTTACACAGACATCTATTTACCTAAGTAGACTCCATTTACAACAAATGATTGAGCAAAATTAATCGTAGTAACGCTAAATTAATTGTTAAATGTGCAAAGAAATTTCGTTCATCTTCCCCACTTATCAGTCGTGGCAACAGTGCACGAATAGCGGCCGGCAGAGTGTCGAGTGTCGAGGCGAGCTGCGTCATCTTATTGGGATATCACTTAGCACGCGACACAAGCTTTGAAGGAGGGTGGGGGATAAAACATTGATACTAGGTTTAAATTAGGTCGAAACAAAACACATGTGCATCTCTCAACCCGGCTGAGATGGATTTGGTAATTTCTGGATTGATTTATATAACATGTCCATCTGTTTTTCACACAAAGCAAAATACAAATACGCTATACAATCTTGTAATCTCGTGTATGGAGTACAGCAGTCATGTCACTGTTTACAATAGAATAAGCAGGATAAGGTGAATAACGTACCAATAGGGTGCACTTTCAGTCTTATCTTGAGTCTTGACGATGACTATTTTTGTGTACTTGGAACGATCATATTTCCTTTAAAACTTTTCATGGAATCTAATTTTTTGTCTTGTCTTGTCTCTACGCTAGGTACGGCCATTCCATTCCATTAGTACAAGTATCGAGTGATTTGTGATTTTTACGAAATTATGAAATTCTGTTGTTTCGACAATCGACTTGTTAGATATACGCAAGTGTCGTCCCCCCCCACCCCCCCGGCTACAGTCGAAAGATAAATATTTAATGCTGATGCATTATGCCAGTACTCTTTGTATGTTGTCCAATATGCTGTTGACAGTGATTTTTTTTTATTTAAGTTTATGTTTGGAATTGTTCTAATATATTATGTGCCAGCCTGCATCTACTCGAAAAACGATAAGCTATTAATTAGTAAGAGTAAACAAACACTGACCGAAAACCTTACGCGTACTTTTTCACATAGTATTGTATTATATCATACATATTAGTATTACTCAATACCAGTATATCATACTAGTAATAATGAGGTGAGGTATATGTATGAAGTCAGTGTCACTGATATAATATTGTTTATCTTTTTACGGTGCATTATAATAGATAGATAGTACAAGCGTAACACGCGAGACTTATTCGGGAGGTCCCCGGTTCGAATGTTCGATACTTACCACTGGCAACCTTGACATTTACGTTTTTACGAAAACTGACGCTATCCCATAGCTACTTTGTTAGCAGTATGTTTATCAAAACAAGTGTTGTTGACCAGTGTTATGTATCATACGTGATTGTGAACTCGGGTCTTCCGCTTTGGTTTTAGTAGAACAGACTATTTCGACAGATAGACCGGGACCTGCCTCGCGCATTACATATCGCTAGTGGATGTGCCGTGTTGCAACACATCGCCAGCTCAAGAACAGTGACGTCACTGTTCTTGAGCGCGGCGATGAATTTAAAGACCCCTATTGACGTAGGTCGGGAAATATACACAAACTACTTAGTGTTTATGTTTCTATTTGATGTTAAGACTAACTTGTAAAAGAGGTGAACGGACACTTTAAGGAGTCTAGAATCTAGAAGAAACCTACCGTTATCGACCTTGCTAATGAATATTCGTTTTGTTTTGGCATCGTTATATTCACAGAGCCATCACTTGATGATGTCATCTAACAGGCCGTGGGGAAACATGGCGGCCCTATTTTACTTTAACATTTTTTGGCCAATTGGGACTTTTAAACACTGGGCCCTGGGCATAGTCAATTAAGCGAGCGAAGCGAGCGTTTCCATTTGACTAGGCTGGAAAAAATAGTCACTGGTTTTGTTTTTTTTTTGTTCTTTTTTTGTTCGTTTGTATGTCTCGCCATAACGTTCGAACGGAGGCTCGGATCGAGTTGAAATTTGGACCATTCGCAAGCTTCGTTCTCGATTGAATGAAATTAGTATTGTGGCAAAATCGTTCAAAAAGTTAAAAAGTTACATTAAAGTTGATGGAAAGTTTTTTTTTTCAAACTAAACGGCGACAAAATCTGAAGTGGCCAAATCATTTGGAATGACCGTCCGGTCACGAATATGTTAATTTTATTTTGATCCGATAAGTTGTGTAGATGGGAATTACATTTTAACAAAAGTAACGTTACCATGGTAACGAAAAGTCACACGAGAATTCTGGTCACTATGCTCTGCCACCTAGAAGTAATCAAAATACTATCGAGGAAGCAGTGTATTATTTGTTACTAAAGAGTTTAAATAGTTTTCCAAAATAAATAATTTCAATGTCCTCTAGATGACGGTGGATTTTATCCACAAAGTAAAGGTTCACTCACGGGTTTACCCAAATACCTTGCCAATAATACATAATATTGGAAACATGGCCCCGTGGACAGAGAACGTCGCAAATTTTAAAATTAAAAAAATGTGCAATGTGGGTCTAGCTATAGCACGTGCTCGCTTATCAACGCGTCCAACTGAGCGTTTCCTAGTATTAGAACAAGGTTTGTATGTTTATATGGATTCACCATACACTGCATAACCTTATAGACGGAGAGCCAGTGACAGTTTCTATTACCTCATAAGGTACATAAATTTTGACTATTGGAACATATGCGGATTTATATGAGATTTTACGAAACCTGCGTCTTACGCGCCAACTTGGGGGAGTTTGGGACTCATAGGGCCCAAGAAAGGCCAAAAAGGGCCGTCTTTTACCTCATAAGGTACTTTATGATGAGACTAAACGCCATTATATGCGGAAACTTGTCTGGAGTTTGGAACCATAACGTAAGATGCCCTACTTGGGGGCCTTTACCGAACCAGACGCCCCTAAAAAGGGCCCAAATAGGCTTTCTAATACCTCATAAGGAAAATGATTGAAACCAACGCCATTTTGTGCTGTGATGTGTACAGATTACGAATATATATAATAAGACGCGTTTTGGGGGTCTTTTTGCGTTTCAGACGCCCTTTTGAGAAAAAGGGCCCTTTTTAAACAGACAATGTACACACTTGAAAAAGGTGTCAAACGAACCGGGATGGTGTACAGAGTTCAAAATTGTATAACAGCATGACTTTAAGAGGACCCTTACACCCAAAATACGTACCCAAAAAGGGCCAAAAATGGTCGTCTATTACCTCATAAGGAACATGATTGAAATAAACGCCATTTCGTTCTTCGATGTGTGCAGATTACGAATATATATGATAAGGCGCGTTTTTTGGGGGCTTTTTGCGTTTCAGACGCCTTTTTTGGGGAAAAGGGGCCCATTTTTATCCGGAGATGGTACACACTTGAAAATGGTGTCTAATGAACCACGATGATGTCTTGAGTTCAAAAATACATAACAACATTACTCTGAGAAGACCTGCACACCCAAAAACGCTACAAAAATGCCAAAAAAATGGCCATGCTTTCCTCATAAGGTACATGGTTGAAACAAATGCCATTTTGTGCATCGTCAGGTGCCCACATTACGTATATTTTCAATTAGATCTTTTCTTAGTGGGTGGGGAGGGTGGGGGGTGGGGGGAATATTTTGTTTTTCTGACTTCTTTTTGTGATAAAGGTCTCTTTTTTATCGGACGGGGTACATACCTACTTGATAATATTGCTTGTTTGGGATATTTAACCTTGGGTTCCTTTTTCAATAAAAAATACCAACTTCTGTTCTGCATCGTTACTTTATTAACTTAATCAGTAGTACCTATAGTAAATTAAACGGATCAGTCTTAAAGTGTAAGGTTACAAGGATCATGATTTTATTTGTCAATTTATCTTCAATTCACTGATATAGGTCCTATAAGAACTATGTTTGAATATTAGTTTTAAAGTAAGTAGAGTTCATTAAAATATTTAAAACACTTAAGTGGAAAAAACTCTTCATTTTTTTATATTAATAACAACGTTTCGGAAATGACTGAAACTATTTCCGTCTTCAGGTTTCTTGTGGAAAACAAAAAATCATATTATCAAAAGCATAGATACTACTTTACCCTCAAAAGTATATCAAAACAAACAAAGACAATAGCCAAGGTCGATAAAATTTAACATTTCACACATGGAAGTTGACAAATACAAGGTGATACAAACAAAAAGGCTATTTATCAAGGTGCGCGGGAGCGCACCGGGCCAAGCCACGCGCGGCTCCGCTTGCACTAGCGCCTATTCCCGCACGCCTACTTTAGCACTTAACACGGTGTCGCCGACGCGAAACCATGTGAGATAAAAACCTGCAACTTGCTTCAATCGAAGGGCTTTTACTATGAGACGACCCATTTAAAGTTTCATCCCGATCTGATGATGCGTCTAGAAGTTATTGAGACGTCAAGATCGTTCGAAATTACTTTCTTCTTGGGCTGGCTGGGTGGGTGGGTGGCTGGCTCTTGCCGTATCAGTTTGTGGGGCCTCAATGGATAATGTTAGAGAAGCCAAATTTTGCACCGATGTCAGTCATCTCAGTGGCCATGTGCTATACAAACGATAATTGGATTAGATGACCGGAAGCTTAGATAATGCAAAAAAAAATTATAACTGCGATGCTCAAACCTTTTAACTGTCAATGAGTGAGATTTCATTTTGAATCATTGTAAATAAAGTAATTTTCTCCACTTGGATGCTAGCATCTATACCGTGTACGTTCTAAAAAAATTATTGATATACCATACAAAAATGCAAAAACTTGCAAAAAAAGGGCCAAGCCGAAAACGAGGAAGATACAAGTGGCTCAACTGCATAAAGTGGTGATATCTAGAAGTGTGGCCAAGACCATTATTTTGTTTCAAATAATAAATATATTTATTTATTATATAATAAATTCATAATATATCAATATCCATATTATTATCTAACTATAATTATGAAATAAATATATTAACAAAAATAACATAAACATTAAATAAATTTATTGAAACATTTACATGTGGAAATATCAAAATTAACAGACGCCATTCAAAATTAAAAGCTTGGTCGATGAATTTTTAGCTTGGTTGTCGTTACTGACTAACCAAAACATAACCAATCCAAATCCATCGACCAAGCTTTTAATTTTGAATGGCGTCTGTTAATTTTGATATTTTCACATGTAAATGTTTCAATAAATTTATTTAATGTTTATGTTATTTTTGTTAATATATTTATTTCATAATTATAGTTAGATAATAATATGGATATTGATATATTATGAATTTATTATGTAATAAATAAATATATTTATTATTTTAAACAAAATAATGGGCTTGGCCACACTTCTAGATATCACCACTTTATGCAGTTGAGCCACTTGTATCTTCCTCGTTTTCGGCTTGGCCCCTTTTTTGCATTTTTGTATGGTATTAGTATTTACTAAAGGAATCCACATAGGAGGAAAAAAGTGCAATGCACCCCAAACATATGGGTGTCTGGGATGCGTTGCGGGTGGTCAGAGTTGCGCCATTGCCACATGACCAGTTAGGCCATGTGGTAGGGGGCGTATTCTGACGAGGGTGAGTTTAGCTTGGGGACGCTACTGAGAGGCGTTGGGACCAAGTGTGTGAAGTCAGTTGGTAAGGTGCGCTTGCTTAGGTAGGTTCCAGACCTTGTAAGGCAGCGTGCGGTATTTGATATATATGTTGTGTGTCTAATGTGTAATTAAACCGTGTTGTAAATATTGTATATTATTATCTATCTCTTTATTGAGTTATCACTTCTCCTTCCACCTCATTGTTGCAACGGCCGTCGGGAGGCATTGCAATAGGGTCTCGGCTGGCTTATACAAGTGTCTTTTAATGTTATCAAAGCTGCATCTTTCAATATCCTTTTTTTCAATATGGCTCTTTAAGTAAACGCCTAGATTGAAGAAAGTCGAATTTATGAACCTTTATTTCATTTTTTTTATGAAACGTTGTTATTTATATAATAAAATAAAGAGTTTTTCCACTAAAGTGTTTTAAATATGTTTGAATAGTTTTAAAATATGCTCTTTACAACAGCTATTGTAAAAAATGTCAGGGATGTAACAACATATTGACAACCTATAGCTATTAATATCCAGTAGCCATATGCAGACAAGCTGGGGGTTTTCACGTCGTCATCATCATCGTCCTTGTCATCGTTCGTCTTGTCTGTATCCTCGTCAGTGGCGCGTGGTCTTCGTGGGGGGGGAGGGAGGGGGGATACCCGACAACGACTCTAGAGCTCGCCTCTAGTTTCCGGAAGTAATATAGGCCTATACTCCCATACTTGCTAGCTGATGTTTGCGACATGGACTCCTATATTCTAACCCGGGCCAAGACGGATGATCAATGGCATGGGATTTCATCTAGTGATGGGGGTGACAAGTCCTCAATGAACCATTGAATATGTTCCGGCCTCTTACACACTTCTCAATAATTTCAAAAGTTACTATAGCTTCTGTTAAATCGTTTGATCCAAGTGAAGCAAACACAATCTGAACAGGCACTTAAATTATTTTCAAGAAAAGAAAATTGGCGGGCTTACTCTTTCTTGTGAATGGTGAAATCACATCCAGAGAACGCATAGTGAGCGAGGATGGCACTAGATAATAGACTGCACTGCAGAGATGACATACGTATACCCTACCTCAGTGTTGATCTCATTCCATACGTAGAGCGATAGCCGTCACATTTGTTGTCGGTTGGGTGCGAATCACAACGTTTGCCTGGGATGGAAGTTATTAAAATGATAGCCTAAGCCTTTCTAGATTTGTCTTCATCGTCGTTACACGTTATTATTTCTTCCAGAACTTTACGACTTTATCATTTACACTTTTGTACAAGTCTGCAGGTAGCGTAAGACCAGTCTTGTGCAAGTTCCCAAAAATAAAAAAGTTTGAAAAGTTAAGACTGACTTAGAAAAAAAAAAATGAAATAAACACGTTCTGGTCCGGGTCGTTCCACTAAAAAGTAGGAACCTACACAAAATCACTTTGTCCCTCTAAGTTAACCTTCAATATTTTGTTAACTACGTATTAAAAAATAGTGTAGAAAATAATTACCGAACTAAATCACCTCTAAGTAGGTATCTCTGTACATTAAATCGGAAGAAAAGGGAGGAAGTCCCCATAAAACAGTATAAATTTATTTAAATGTTGTGTTTCAGTTAGTCAAGGTGTTGTGTGTGGATTTAGTTGAAAATAATAATTGTAATCTGTACTCCTGAATTGGGTGTAATGACAGAGTGACTGGGTAGACTGTAAATACGAATTTATTTAATATTTACGATATCGATAGGAGATTTTGTTGTTTTTTCATAAAACTTTTTCTTGTACGTATGTAGAAATGGAACACGTTCCCACAAAAGTCCTCTAAAAAGTAACTATAGTTTCCGGGAGCGCTTTCCTTTCCAAAGGCTTACGACCTTTCTCCCAAGAATATTTAAGAAAGAACTGTCATTCCAACTCTTTTTTTTAAAATGTGGGTACCAAACGATGCACGAAATGGCATTTGTTTCAACCTATGAGGAATATACTTTATGATGAAACCATGGCCATTTTTGGAATTTTTGTAGCGTTTTTGGGTGTGAGGGTCCTCTCAGAGTAATGTTGTTATATATTTTTGAACTCTAGACATCATATCCTGGTTCGTTAGACACCATTTTCAAGTGTGTACCTCGACTGAACGTCTGAAACGCAAAAAGCCCCCCAAAAACGTGTCTTATTATATATTCGTAATCTGCACACATCAAAGAACAAAATGGCGTTTATTTCAATCATGTACCTTATGAGTTAATAGTCGACCATTTTTGGCCTTTTTTTTGAGCGTATTTTGGGTGTAAGGGTCCTCTAAAAGTAATGTTGTTATACATTTTTGAACTCTGTACATCATCCTGGTTCGTTTGACACCATTTTTAAGTGTGTACCTACCTCGTCTGTTAAAAAGGGCCCTTTTTCATAATAGGACGTCTAAAACGAAAAAGGCCCCCAAAAACGCGTCTTATTATATATATTAAAATCTGTACACATCACAGTACAAAATGGCGTTGGTTTCAATCATGTACCTTATGAGGTAAAAGAAGGCCTATTTGGGCCCTTTTTAGGGGCGTCTGGTTCGGTATAGGCCCCCAAGCAGGGCCTCTTACGTTATGGTTCCAAACTCTAGACAAGTTTTCGCATATAATGCCGTCTATTCTCATCATGTACCTTATGAGGTAATAGACGACCCTTTTTGGTCTTTTTTGGGGCCCAATGCCTCATTGAGCCCCCAAGTTGGCGCGTAAGACGCGGGTTTTGTAAAATCGAATATAAATCCGCATATCTTCCAATAGTCAAAACATATGTACCTTATGAGGTAATAGAAAATGTCACTGGCTCTTAGTCTATTAGCACAGGCTTATTTCTAGTGTAGAAATCAATTGGGGCCAGTTTTTAAATAAATAAATAAATAAAATTATAAATTAATCAAACATCTAGTGATATAAATAGATACGGCAAACCGACCACTCCTTACCCATTTGTTGGGTGCTAGCTTGGTGTGACTTTCAACTGTGCCTTTTAGAAAAAATCCAAGATTTGCCGAGTGATTGTCGGTAAAAGATTACCTTTAATTTCTGACGCGTAGTGTAAAAAGGTGCTTGTCCAGTTTCCAGTATACAGGTATTTTTCTGTTTTTTCCGTTTATCTATTTTTGTGTATTAGTGATGACAATGGGTACCCGGAAACCGGTTCTATAGCGACCCGGTTCCGACTTTTTAAACCGGTTCCATTTTTCAAGTTCTACTGTACAACGGTGAGCTTCACGGGCACGTTTTCCCGCATTAATGGTAATTCTACACACTCTTTACTTGTGCGGTCAATTTTCATGGAGCCCGTGATGATCCTGCCTTGCCAATGATCAAAGCGCTAGATGCTTTGTCTCCTATATCCACCGCCTGCTCGAATGGGATGAACCCATTCGAGCAGGCGGTGCTCCTATTCTTCCAACCGAGCGCTAGCATGGACGTTAGAAGCCATCATGATCAGGGAAAAATCATTTCACTGCAACATAGATACTTCATCTAGTTGAATGAACTAAGATGCAGTGGATTATTTGATCGACGCGGGATAAGAAAATACGTAAACAGATGGCGGACATTTTAAATCTTACGTCTATGTGTAAAACGAGAAAAGTTGTCATAACTCTCATAAAACAAATCAGAAACCGTCCCGGGCCTAGGCCCAGATGTAGAAAATTATTTAAAATACAACAGTGTAGGCCTAAAGTTCCATTAGGCTATAGGACTACATTCAATTAATGCTAACATAACACGTTTGACAAGCCCTAGGCCTCTTCTAGGCAACCCTAGACCTGCACGACCTTGTTCAAACACACATCCCGCACAAATAACTAGTTTTGATTACTAAAAGCCTGATGCAGATAAACAATAGTATGATAGTCCACCAACTTGAATTGCTTTATTCGGAAATTGAAGTAACTGAGAGATTTGCGGAAGAAAAACTGTTTTTCTTCAATAATACCAGAGTCGATAAAGAAGTTTCCCCGTTGGGGAGGTCCTCCAACTCCCTATACCGCCCTGGGTTAAATAAAAAGCCGGTTTTTGGCGTTTGGAATCTAACGTTCCGCGCGACATCTGTGTGACGATTGATGGAACTACTTCAATAAAACTACGTCACTTTTCTACTAGTAGTTAACAGTCGATGACGACAAATGGCGGAAACGTCAAAATATTAAATACGATCGAATGTTGGCGAATGTTTTGGAGTAAAGCAAACTATCTTTATTGATGAGGATATTTCTGATGGAGAAGACCTAAGCTTAGGACCTAGGCCGACAATAAGTATTGTTCAAGATTTCGATTTGAATGCCAAGGGCGTACTTACTTCTGAAAACTGTTTTGTAGCCTTGGGCCTAGGCTACACTTACGTCCGTTAGGCTTAAACAAGACATATCTCAAATTATTTCGCACGAAAATGTCAGTGACGCCTGCGCAACACTTTATAGTACAATAATAAATCATAAGTAAATCGTTTTAAAAGACTAGGGCCCAGGGCTAATATGATTGAAATAAAATTGAAGTTTGACGTTTCGTCTGTTATTTGTTGATATTAGCGTCACTGCACATCGATAATCTACTGACCGTATTTAGCGTGCAGTGCTTTTATTAGTTTCATATTTAAGCCGCCCTCAGCGCGCAGAGCGTTAGATTCCGTTTTGACTTGGGAGTAAGGGGACCATGGTGGTATACATCTTTAGGTGATTTCACTTGCGTATCCAGCAATGCTATTTTTGTGGTCGCTTAATGCACGCAGTTCAGACGGAATCCGCCAGGATCGCGACGTGTCAGGTGGTAGTCACGTGACGAGAACGTCGATAAAGAAGTTTTTTTCAAACTTCTTTATCGACTCTAATACCTCGAGAGATGGCGGTGTGTATGCACTTTATTGAAGGCCGTGCATTCAGATCCGTAGGCGGAAGATTCGAATTTCCGAATTCGAGCCATCTGATTGGTCCCCAAGGCCGCCATCTTGTAAGTTCTACGTCACGTGACTACCACCTGACACGTCGCGCATTCTGTCGGCGACTGTCTGCACTGCGTGCATTAAGCGACCACAGAATTCTGGCAGTGAAATCACCTAAAGATATATACCACCATGAAGGGGACCTCCCCAAAGGGGAAACTTCTTTATCGACTCTGATAATACCGAGAAATCGCCATCTTGTGGTTTTGGTTTTACACAACTTGTTAACACAAAGGCTGCTAAATTTAAAGGTACGATACATTTAGATGGCGGTTGGATTTTCCCTGATCATGATGGCTCCAACATCCACGCTCCCCACGGCCATACTGTGTGTCTAGCGCTTAGCTTATATTACGTCATTGTGCCTTGCCACATTATCAAGCACTCTATCAGCCTTGACGCACGAGGCTGCCACATGACACGACTGTTGGTAGTCGTACGTAACAAAGCGTGGGCATTGAAGCCAGCTCGCTCCCGGCCGTACAGTCGCTTCCAAATTACACACACATAAGGCTGATATTTTGAACAAAAATTCGCCTTTAAAACCGGTTCCGACTAGGGTTACCAACTTTTTAAAGTGTAAATACGGAAATTTCCAATTGGGGTGGGGGGTGGAGTTAGATATTTGTTTCCACACTCTCACTAGGGTCAAAAGTACTGCACGCACATTGGAAACACTTCCTGATTGCATTTGTTGTATGCGTTGGTGGTCAAGCTAAAAAAGTTTTGATGGTTACTTTAAATTAAAATAACTACACAATCTTGAACACTTATAATTAAACAATAGAAGTCCGTGAAAGTTGTTTTATTTTGTTGTGAGTCACGTTTTTCAAATCGAGAATTTCGGTGCTATTGGTTTAAAGCTGTATTTCAGTGGTTTTATCTATATTTACCCATTTATATGCGTGTAATATTCGTATCATTCTAGCCACAAAACAAACAAGTTTAAATGTACTTTTGTTCAGTGTAAGTTACTACAAGTAAATTCATCATTTTTCTGAACTTTATTTTATAAAAACTTCATTTGGTTGAACTATACTGCATAAAATATTGAAAATTACACCATAATTTAACAATAATTCTCATTTTTATTGCTTTTCGTCGTTAATAACATAATTTTTGTGAATTTCGGTGTTATTACGAAATTTACACCGATTTCGGTGTTTGGCGGTGATTTAATTTTGGCATTTTCTGGTTTAGATTTGATAAATTCATGCTCATTTTATGAAATTAAATGGTTAGCACATATTTCGGTTTTATCGTCAGTCACTAATACGGGGCTCTACCTACTTATAAAGCCCTAAACACTTTTAACTAATTTGGAGAGTAGCAGTGGCAAAGCCAGGAACACATATCGGGGGGATTTACCAAATTATTCATAGATGTACCGGTACTGAAGGGTAAGTGGCCTTCATTGTGAATGCTGGAAATCAAGGTATAATATAAACTATTAGGGATAGGGGTTAATTTTTTTTTAGACAATTAAAAAATTACTTGGCCATTTAATTTGGTTCATTATAAGAACATAAAAAAACATATTTTTATTATAATTTTCAAAATTATTTTTTTAAATTTCTTTCTTTCTTTGAATTTTCATTTACAAGATTTTCACACCTTGATATGAAACAAACAGCAAAAAGATTTTTTTTAAAGTTCTCATAATGAACAAAAATCCAATGGTCAAGTAATTTTTTTATGATTTTGAGTTTAACGTTTTTACTTTTTTTTACCACGAAAATGGTTGGCTTGGCGCCCGTCAACAGGCGAAATGATCTTACTTCTTTCCAATGCGAAATTAGGGAGGAAGATAAAAAGATTGACTAAAATTCTATATCTCACAACATTCACAGCCAAAGACTTTTGAAGGAGAGCTTGGCTGCGTTATTTTTTGTTTTACAAATTTTTGTATTTGGAGGGATATCACAACTTTTTGCTGTTTGTTTCATATCAAAGCGTGAAATACTTGTAAATTAAAATTCAAAGAAGGTCATTTTGGTGTAAACATAGATATTTAACACCTATAGTAGGCTAAATTAGCAGTCTCCAATACCTCCGCACAGGTGCGAGCGTACCAAATTGAAGCGCCAATCCACGATCCATTTCACGATGGCGATTTGGCGTTTTAATTTATGCTTTTTTAATGCAATAAAGTATTTTACTTGATTGTTTGATATGGTTTTAGCTTGTGGAGCATGGGTGACAAAAAAAACAAAAAAAAAAGGTGACAACAAAATTCTCGATTTTTTTAAATATCCTTTTTATTGCCTAAAATGTAATATTGTCGACGAATTACATCATTTAGAGATGGAAAAAAACATTTTGAAAACGCGAATTCCGCGTATAGCGCAAAAAAAACAAACAAAATTGAATCAAACTGGTCAAAACGCGAATTAAATCGCGAAATTGAACCTTTTAGTGAGCAAAATGAGAGGCGATGGTGTAGGTGCCGGTCCAGTTTTGGTGGAGGTGCCGGTCCAGACAGAATATTACGCGTGCTAGGGCGGTACTGTACGTCACGGGCTTTACGGAAAAAGACCTCCAAAATAACGGCGCGTATTACGGATTCCGCAAAAGTAGTGCACCAAAATAACAGTGCGTACAATTTTTTAAATTTAATTATTATTATTTTTAGTAACTTTTTTTTGTCGCGAAAAACGCGAAATTTGTTTTTTTAAACGAAATTTGGATTTTAATATCACCATTTCTCATTACCTCTAAGCATGGGATTGAATAAACAGAAACAATAAGAAGTTTTTGCATAAGGGAATTTAGTAATCGAATACATGAATGGAATAACGTTGTAACCAACATTTTTGTCGATATAAGAGTGGAAAAACGTTGTTTATGCAAGTCTCAAACACTAACCCAACGCCATCTATCGGCAAAAATATTTTCACTGTGATATTTAGTTTTCAAAGTTGGCGTTACTGGAACAACGTTGTATATATTTCAAAATTGCAGTGCCAAAAGTGTCACCAGGTCCCTTGACACAATTAAATAGATCTACAAAACGCAAGGTAAACATGGCCCAGTGGGGTAATGTGAAGAGGAAAATGTCAAAGGAAAGTGGGCAGGAATATTTAACCAAAAACGGTCGGCAAATGTTAAAACTGTGTATTTGTTTAAAAAATCAGAAAAAATAATAGAAAATCACATATAAAAGTTTCAAAATAGTATGTACTTAACTCAAAAGAATATTTTGTGACCATTTAAATAACGAATAATTTTACAATTAGTAGTTAAAATATAGTTTTTATCAATTATCTCAGAACTAACATTTTGTTGGTTACAACGTTATTCCATTCAGGTATTCGTTAGATGTATGCTACCCTGTCAAACTAACGGCAATCTTGAGAACTATTTTGGCCACAAATCGCTCCCATTTACTTAATATGCAAACAAGAATTTCAAGATGTCATGGAAATGGACCAGTGACTGCTTATCTAGCCTACTGTAAGTGTTCAGATATGGGTGTAAATCTGTGCATTTTAAAGCATCACAATGACAAACTTTTTATCTACTAAAATCCTGTTTTAATCAAGTTTTCTCTTTCAAGGTCATTTTGGTGAAAATCTGTGCGTTTTAAAGCATCACAAACCAACTTAGTATCTACTAAAATCCTCTTTTGTTCAGATGGTAATTTACCTTTAGTATTGCGATAAAACAGTTATTCTGTATTCTCCAATGAAACGTTAAAGTGCACTTTCACACTTTTTTTTAGCAAAAGAGGGGGGGATTATCACTTGTCCCCCTCCTCCCCCCTTAGATACGCCACTGGAGGTAGACCATGCCCGCACTGCTGGCCGGGGCCATAGCTTTTCACAGGTCAGAGCCGAGAGGAGGTGCGAGTTTATGAAATTTTGTATTTTCAAGCTAATAACTATTTATGACTTTAAATATTTATTTATAGTAATGACTCATTTATCACTCTTGTCACCTTATAACCTTTCCACCAGTTTTGTATTTTATATTCTCATTTTTCTTTTGTTTTTTGGCTTTCTTTATTCCTAAATTTCGCCCCAAAATGCGTTCTGGGGCAATTTTCTTTGTTTTAAATGTTCTTTAAAATCAATGTCTCATTCTCTTCTCCCGTATGTGCTACCTGCCATCTTCCACATCATTCACCAGGCCCTGTCACCTGGCAAGGGTCTGGTAGCGATAGTTCTGGTGGCCACTCTAGAAGTTGCACAACAAGTTCAATTATAGGTCATTGCCTCTTTGGTAGGGATCCAGGGATTTCGCAATCGGCAAAAAAATGAAAAAGCTTAAAAATACCTGATAGTCCTGAAACGTGTTTTTTATAAGATCCCATGGCTTATGACACCAAAAAAATGCAATTTGAAACCGCACCAAAACGCGAAATATTCGATTTATTGATGAAAACGCAAAATAAAATGCTTTTTACTGTTTTTACTGCCCAATCAGCGAAATTTACCATTTCACCGGTATTATTTCCGATAAAAACACGCCGAAAATTCATGGAATTACGATTTCCCCAAAATACGAACATTTTGACAGTTTTTCGGTGTTGCTAGACACCGGCCCTAAGCCTATTTAAAAAAAATTAAATAAAGCATTTTACATTGCTAATCAAAATGTATCAAGAATGCTTATTTTGGTGGAAAAATAGCAAAAAATGAAAACGCAAAATAAAGCGTAATTTGAATTTCAAAGAGCATAATTTGTCAATCCAAAAAATATATTTCCTTGACCCCTACTCATTGGCCATCAATGGCCGCCATTTTACCTTCTCAAGATTTTGAAAAATGATGACTTTGATCAGTTTTAAAAGATATGTCGGCAAAAAAAATGTTTAAAAAATTCTATTTGTGAATTTAACCGCTGTCTTTACCCTCCAATTTGTATAACACACGGGGTTTTTCTTCAGTTTTTTCACCTACGATTAAAGGGTTAAGGTGCCGTTTAGAAAAAATCTGAGATTTGCTGAGTGAGTATCGGTGGTGTCAGTAAAATATTACCCTTGATTTACATCTGGCCCCTAGTATACAAAGGTGCTTGTCAAGTTCCCATTGTACAGGCAATTTTAGGTTCTGTTTATTTATTTATTTGTGTGTATTGTTCATTACGAAATTAAAATGAAGGCAGCTAGGCCTAGATTAAATTATGTCTTATTTCAAGGATTGGTGTAGACCAAGTCATATTCTCAATGGTGTGGAAACTTACAAGAAATGACAATGTAAGACTTTTTTGTGTGATTTGGTTGCACTTAGGAATTGGGACTTTTTACCCTGCTGACCCATTGCTTATATGGGCCATGCAGGTTTACCTACTCAGTGTCTAAAAAAATGCTATGCAGTAGTATATTGAATGTACACCTGGCTTCAGAAGTAATTCAAGGGACCTCGTTGTATATAAACAATACCCAGCCCTTGATTTACTTCTGATGCCGGGTATACATGAAACATGTTTTAACTGTTTTAGCAAATCAATGTCTCATTCTCTTCTCCAGTATATGTTGCCGGCCATAGTGCACCTCCAAGACCAACCCCCCCTGGCGCCAGGCGAGGGACCGATCGTACTAGTCCTAACACCCTCTCAAGGTGATGTGCTAGAGCATGAATTTGTGGCACACAAATTTTGTACCTCCCCTCCTGTGCGTATGATCTGCGTGGGTGGAGACGGACTCAAAGACCAGGATGCATGCGACCTCCAGCAAGGAGGAGAGATCGTGGTCGCTACTCCAGACCGATTCTGCGAACTCCTAGCAGAAGGAGCTACAAACACCAGGCGATGCACATTTATTGTGCTAGACCAGGCTCAAAGGTGAGATGAGTTGGATCCCATCAAACTGATTTTCTGTTGAATTGTGAATCGTAAAGATTTCTTTGACGATTCAAAACTAAAGCTTTCTGGATCCATTGCAGATTGAAACTGGTTTTTGTCTTTAACAATGACATTGTCAAAGTCTGCACTTTGTCATCTCCAGTTTTCCTGGGGAGCTAGGCCC